>JANHZU010001629.1:0-10655 GCA_032468055.1 Acrochordus granulatus
TATCTATCTATCTATCTATCTATCTATCTATCTATCTATCTATCTATCATCTATCTATCTATCTATCTATCTATCATCTATCATCTATCATCTATCATCTACCTACCTACTTATCTACCTACCTACTTACTTACCTATCATCTATCTGCTGTAAACTATATAGATTCCTAGTAGTTTAGTCAGTATATGTCTTTTTTCTTGCACTGCAATGCACTATTTCTTAGCCTGTCATTAGTATCGTGTATAAGAGTTTTAGCAAGCAGAGTATTTTGAAGCTCTTAGAAAAACTATATACTCTAATTTGTGATTTACATTACATCCTAGTATATTCATTCCCTTTGGCTATTTAAAGTAATTTCATATGAATGACTTTGAAACAGTTTTTTTATTTTTTTAAAAAATCACATATCTATATCAAGATTAATATAATATTTCATTATTATTTTAGTCATGTGCTCCACCCTTTACTATGTTGCAGCTGATTGCTCTGGTATATGTTTTTTACACTGAATTTAAGTTCTTTTCTCATATAATATTTTTATTATATTTCAACACAAACATTAAAATACAAACTAACATAAAGGAAAAAGGAAAGGGAATAATAGAACAAATTAAGTGTGATAAACATTTTATACATCAAACAAATATAACAAAAATGATCTCTGACTTTCTTTTAGTACAGAGTTATTAATAATACATACACCACTCTAGGTTTAAACAAATAACACCAATCTATAAAGTATCTTAAAACACTGAATTTAAATTCAGATGCAGAGTTTGTCACATTTTAAAAAAATCCTTGAATATATACTGTGAAAAATATAGTTGAAATTACCAAAATAAATGCCTACTAAGAAGTTTACGAGTTTAATGTATGGAAAGAAATTCTGCTTTTGGGGGACAGAGGGGTCATTGGATAATGGATCAATTATTGTGAAGGAGAAAAAGTAGGCTGTGAAATTATACATCTTTCATAGATGAATAAAACTGTGCATCTTCTATAGAGTACCAGCCAAGGTACACATAAACAAGTACATTTTCTGCCATCTATTAGTGACTCTAAATACTCTGGTTATATTCAGAAAGCTGCCAGCCACAACATCAGGATATTATTAAATATTATTTATTATCTTCCATAGAAAATAATGATGCTTAATCCTTCCTCTGCAGTCCAGAAAAACTATTGTGGTATACTCTGAGGGTTCCCCCCCTCAGTGCCTTGGAAGCCTTGTTTAGGCTCATGGATAAAACTCAGTGGGGGGTTTTCTACCAAGGTAATGCCTTGATGGAATCAACTTAACCTTTTTTATCTTTCTGTTTAAAAAAAAGAGTTGTCTATTTTATCTCTGATCCACCACTAGTTGCTAACAATAGAAAATCTAGTATGATACTAACTTTACTTCATGGGTAACTTCATATTTGATACTGTCCATGCGATTTTCTTGGCAAGGATACTGGAGTGAGTTGCCGTTCCTTCTCTAGTATCAAAAGGCTTAAAGATATGATGCTGGAAGATGAGCCACTCAGGTCAGAAGGTGTCCAGTATGCTACTGGGGAAATGCAGAGAGCAATTACAAGTAGCTCCAGAAAGAGTGAAGCGGCTGGGCCAAAGCTGAAAGGATGCTCATCTGTGGATGTATCTGGTGGTGAAAGGAACAATCAACACTGGTTGAGGCTGCCAGAGGTGCAAGAACCAGAACTTTGTAACTCCCTTGACGCTCAGAATGGTAACAGAGGAAGTAAACAAGAAGGACTGTTTTTCTCACTCTTTTATTGACTATGATGGCTACTCCATTTCTTCTAAGGGATTCTTGTCCATAGTAATAGATATAGTGGTCATCTGAATTAAATTTGCCTAATTGTGTTCATTTTAGTTCACTGATTCCCAAGATGTTGATGTTTCAGTCTTGCTATCTCATGTTTGACCACATCCAGCTTACTTTGATTCATAGATCTTACATTCCATGTTCCTATGCAATATTGTTCTTTACAATGTTGGACTTTCCTTTCAAATCCAGACACATCCACAGCTGAGCATCTTTTTGGTTTTGCAAGTAGATAACGCTTAACTTGGTGGGAAGGTGCATCCCATGCATCTTGGTGTATCATCATGCTGGTTATATGACCACAGAAGTGTCTTCAGACAATGCTGGCTCTTTGGCTATGAAATGGAGATGAACACCACCCCCTAGAGTCAGACATGACTGAAAAGAAAACCTTTACCTTTTTTTAATTGTTAAATGACAGTTCAAAACCAATTCTTAAAAGTAGCTGGCTGTTCTGTTTTTTCAGGAGCAAAGAAAGGGAACTCCGGTGCTTGCAATTGTTTGAAGCCATTGAATATACATGTTGTCATTCTGACAGCATTTGGTATATTGAAAGAACAGGGCAATTGCTGGGAAAACCCCAGCAATTTTCTGCAAGACCAGCTCTTTATTCTTTGCTGTTTCCCTGCCCACTTTGTGTTTTTTCTCTGTTGAGTTGAACAAGAATGGCATATTAAATTATTTATTTATTGGATTTATATGCTGCCAAAATCAGAAGACTCTCGGTGGTTTACAATAAAACAATAAAAATCCATAAAACCATTAAAAACCTTAAAACAAAACAATGCTGTATAGCTCAAGATGTTATTTTATTTTAGCATTTATGATAATGCACTCAATATCCATTGAAATGAATAAAAGATTACCTGCGAGTTGAAAGACACCCATTGCTGTTGTATATCTGAATCTCAGTTTCATCCATAAGAGTGGAAAACATGTATCTTTTCCAGATGCACCAGAATTTCAGCCTAGTTTTATTTTGGGGGGGGGGCTCCCTAGAGAGAAAGATTGCCAGGGGATGAGCTAAAATGATAGTTACAAGGTTGCTCCTTAAGATTATTCAGTGTCCTCCTTGGTTATAGAAGTTACTCATTTGCTGATAGTGGTTTGGTTTGTTTACATCAAAGACAGTATGTGTCTATGAGGTGGTACAACTTGGAAAAATCTAGAAGTTGAGGCAATTCTTATATGAATTAGAAATCTCCCTCATGTCAATTTCAGTGCTCAGTGACTTTACTGATATATTCATGTATTTTACTTGGCAAAAGTGAGGAAGTGTTTCACCTTTGCCTTTTTCTGATGTGTGTATATAATTTGGAAAGATTCAAAAAATTGGCTTCAATTAGTAGGAAGAAATATCCTTGAGGTTCCCCATGAAAGGTGTAGATTTATTGATTGGCTAGATTTTCAAAGATGTTGAGCACTTAAACTATTACTACTATTACTATTATTATTACTTTATGTCTGTGTAAATTATGGTTGGTCAAAATCTTTGAAAAGGAGGCCAAAATTGTTCTTAAACATTAAAACTTTCAGGGCAAGATTTTTATGACTTGTTTGATAAACTGTTGCACTGTCTTTCCAGACAATAATATACGAGTAATAATAATAACAATAATAATAATAGCTAGCAGGTTTTAGCCAGAAGTTAAGGACATTTGATATGGTTCTCTTAGGACTTTCATGAAGTGTTTTGTTCTTTTCAGCAAAAGTGAGTTCTTGTTTTATAGGCTATTGTCCTTGCAGTACAAAATATAATTCCTGAAAACAATTTGGAGTGGAAAGGTGTTTCTCAGCTCATGGGCAGCTTGGATGATTTTCTATGATTTCTTATTTCATTTTCTTGAAATAACTTTGATCAAATGCTGCCAACTAACAGTTTTCAAGCTGTCTAAGAAAGGGCTGGTTTGCTTGCAATTATTTTGCATCATGATGCCAAATGACCAGAGAACTTAAGCTAAATACACTTACATATGAATGTAAATGTGCTCACTGTCCAGCGAGCACCATTCTTTTAGTTGTATTCCTTCTGTATTCAACTGGATTCAATTGAGACAAATAGGTTGAACAGTTAATTGAGCTAGAAATCCCTAATAAAAGATTATAAAGCAATGACGATACAAGTGTTGACTGCGTTATTACTATTTAAAGCAATGGTTCATTAACCATAGCTTAAACAAGCTATAATTCACCATGTTTACACAACAGCTAATTTTAAGCATGAGTTAAAAATCATATTAAGTCAAAATAAAAGCACTGTGACACACTCTGGTTTAGTTTGATATGTGAACCCAACAAACTATTTATTAAAAAGTTAATGTCCTCAAATCCAATACTAAGCCAAACTCAGCCAAACCACATTACAACATAGCACAGAGGATATAACTTCTGGGCTGAGAGCTACATTTTGCTTTTGAATGATATGTTACAAAAGCAGAATGAGATCTATCTTCCAAACATGAAACTTCTCCATAAATGGGTCCAATTTCTCCTTTTAACCAGTCTGACAATAACCATGTAGTTTTGGAGTGCATGATGCTGCTTCAATCTGGAAGTTCTGTTATTTCAGGAGCAAAGTAAGGGAATCATTGTTACTGGAGTAACAATGTCTAGAGAATTTTTATTTTAATGAATGCGCTAAAATCTAATAGCATGTTATGAGTTTAGAAATGGAAATGGATGTTTACAAAAGAAGATATTGCATCATAAGCAGCTAGCCAAACTGTACCTTAAATAAAGTGAGAGGTCAAGAGAGGATCAAAGAAATAAAGGAGATAATACACACTGCCTTAACATGCCTATTGATGGAAAGCACATTGATAGTCAGTTTCCAAGGTTTTATGACCTAACTTTTTTTTCCAGAGTAACAAACCTGGCTAAAGAAATTATGAGAATGCAGCTTTCTTGGTCACTGTTAAGAGCTGGATAATCCAAGTGAGCAAAGGATGCCTGAAAATAAAACACCTCTGATACTTCTACCTTATATCTTCCTGGTTAACATTTGCCCTTCTGGTTCCAGTTCTTGGACAACATTTAGATAAAAGCCAAGTCAGAACACTGGCTTCTCCAATGCTTGCTACTTTGATCCCTGCAGCCAATACTTTTGAATCCTCAGTGTTTTCTCAATCACTGGCAGGTTTTGAACATTTTGTCCGAGACAATATTACTTCTGCTATGTAACACAAACCTGTTTGGATGCATCCCCCAATTTTTATAGCATCTTCTTCCTGTTGGTGCTGTTAATTTTTCTACCAATCACTATCCAGCACCAAAAAACCAAAGCTGAATAACATTTTCAAGTGATAGCAATCACTGGTCAAGAAACAATGTGCTAAACACTGTCAAATTTTAAGATAAGCAATCTTACTGCCAAATCTTGTATAATGTTTGAAAATTGGTGAAGCACAAACAAGAACCCATAAATGTTGAAATAAATTTGAGTCTGTAGTTTGTAGTTTCACATTATCCAGAATGCACAGAATTGTTTTTTTGAAAATGATATAGTATTTTGGAGACATTTGTTAATCCCCTTGTTCACTTGCAAAAGTATGATCTAACACTGCAGAACTGGAGTCCTTGTTTTTATACATCTTCATATCATACATCACCTGTCCATGATACATTTACATCTCATCATGCTAGTGCGTGATTCAGATTAATTAATTAATCAATGCAAACAACTCATACACAGAATGTGTTGGAATACAAAAGAAGAATCAGTCTCTAGAATGTTCAATTTTTTATTCTGAGCTTTCGGTCCATCCTCAGGCCCACTGGTTAAAACCTCAAACAATTTGCACACAGGTTATCCGCTGCTCTCTGCCACTTCTATGCTCTGCTTCTTTAAATCTCCTTCTCCTCCACTCCTTTTTCCCTTTGCGCACATGTGCTTGATTATTGCTGTGCTTTAACTGACGTGGAGCACCTGATAAGTCAACAGCAGGTCTAAACACCGATTTACTGATAAAGAACCTGTTCCCCATGCCTCAATTATTTCCTTGGCTATCTTCACCCCTGCCTGACATTGGATGTCTGTCCTTTTAAAATCAAATATGTGATTGTATTCGTGGCTACGGGCTGCCACTAATGACAATGGATCTCCCTTTTGTACCACCCACTCATATTCCTTTAACTGTTGTCCTAACCTGCATCCTGTCTGGCCGATGTAATCTCAGGGGCAGTTTGTGCAGTAGACCACACCGGTCATTTCTTTAGATTCTAGACTTTAACAGCAATCATCCCCTGCACACAAAATGAGTCATGTCAGGACATTGTTTGCAAGAGTGCACACACACACTGCAGCACTCATGAGTGAGGATTGTGTAAACTCATCAAGAAATTTAGGGCAAATGACCACCCACGATTATTACTAGGAACTTAAATGTTAAACCAAGGGGATGGCAAAAGAATGGGTGAAATCATGGCATGTCCTCCCCTACATTAAAAATGTATCAGAGACAATGGAGCATATGATGTGCAATCTACAGGTGGGAACTGCCCATTGCCCTAAATTTACCTTATGTGACCAACTTATTAAGAGCAAGGACTGCCTGGATCTAAAAGAAATGACTGGGGTGGTCTGTCTCATTCCATGCCCAAACTACCCCCAAGATTACATCGGACAGACAGGATGCAAGTTTGCAAAGGGAGGACCCAGTATCACTAGTGACAGCCCATAGCCACAAATACAATCACACGTTTGATTTTAGAAGGACAGCCATCCGAGGTCAGGTAGGGGAAAATAGCCAGGGAAGTCACTGAGGTGTGGGAAATGGGCTTTTTGTCAGTAAATCGGTATTCAGACCTGCCACCGGCTTATAGGTGCTCCACAACCAGCAATAATCAAGCATACTCATGCAAAGGAAAAAAGGAGTGGGGGGAAAGAAAGAGATTTAAAGCAGGATTTAAAGTACAGATGTAGGAGCTATGGTGGAGAGCAGCAGATAACCGGTGTGCAAGTTGTTTGGGGTTTTAGCCACTCTGATGATGGGCCTGAGGACAGATCCAAAAGCTCAGAATAACAAAGGGAATGTTCTGGTGACAAATTCTTCTTTTGTATTCCTTCAGATTAATTCAGCCTTTGTGACCCTCTGTTCTCCCCCTCAGTCCATGAGTGCTTTTAGTGATTTGTTTTACCAGTGACTGCCATGCAGAATCCAAATAAGCAAAGAGATTAACTAATGTCTCTGAAACATATTGCTTTAAAAACAATTCTATGCAAATACAGTACTTGATATGTAGAATATGGAACTAGAAACCACAGATTTCAGATTTATTTCAACATTTATGGGTTCGTTATAGATGTTTTGTCTGGGGAATTGATCATCTCAGCAAAGATGGAAGCAAGGTACATCAATGTCAAGTGTTTACACTATGATGTGTACTGTTAAGTTTCACACTGAAATGCCTGAAGATCAAACCATCCTGAAGAAGCACACAATTTTGGCTTATAACAAGACAACAGAATGACAACTTCTCAGGGTATGTTTGCATAAGTTCAGTGAAAAGTTGAAAGGAATATGGACATAGTGGCTGAACACCAGGAATACTTTACAACAAACCCTTACCACAGGAGAAGATGACAAATTGATAATGATATGCAATGCCTGGCAGGATTGAGATAGAATATATGCAACAATCAACAAATAACAAAATTTGATACTTTGTTGACACAACACAACTTTCCACAAAGCCCCACGGAATGTGACACATTCAAGAATTTATCATCCAAAGTACTCATTGCTGAAGAAACAAGAGTATTCTCAAAAAGGCTGTTACAATATTTCCCCAGTATACTTCATTTAAAGTGTCGCTTAAAGGACTTCCACAAAAAATTGTTGGTCCAACCCATGCTCAAGTAGCAAACATTCTACACTGGAGGCCAAACAACTCCAACTTATCAAAATATGAATGGATTGCTTTAAACAAGATAAAGCATGATGAATCAATTGTGGTGATGAAACATGACAGTGGTGGGAACTGCCATAAATTGGATTATGTCTGAAAAATGATCTCTCACCTAAGAGAAGGTCTGTACACTCAGACTGATAGAAAAGTCACCACCATTATGAACAAAGTGAAAAAAGACATGTGCCAACTCCTCTATCGTCTAAAAGAAAAGCTGGGTGATTTGCTGTGGTTTAGAATCAAACCTAAAAACACAAGATGTCCCAGAATATATAGATTGCTGAAGGTATATAAAGAAGGGACTCCACCCAAGTCAATCGTGGATTTTACAGACTCCCCCTCCTACAAATTAGCCAAGTTCCTTTAGGGCATTCTAGAACCATTAATGGGCAATAATGAGCAACACATCTGAAATTCAAAATACTTTGTGGATAAACTATCACAAGTGATGATAAGTGACAACCAGGAATTGGTTAGCTATGTCATTACATCTTTATTCACAAATGTCCCCATCCAACAATCCCTAAATATTACTCATACCAGATTGCAGGAGGATGAAGATTTGAGGCAGCGTACCACACTGGCTGTTGATGAAATCATGAGTCCAATGGAATTATTTGTCAATGCAGTTTACTTCACCTTCCAACAAAGTTTATATAAGCAATCCGAAGGTCTCCTAATGGGATTAGTGGGATTGCCAGTCCCCCTCACAATTGCAAATCTGTTCATAGAACACTTTGAACAAAAGGTGTTAAAGAATCTCACACACCCTCCCAAAGTCTGGTGGCAGTATGTGGATGATACATTTGTAATCATAAAGGTCTCCGATAAACACAATTTCTTACAACATCTTAATAATCAACAGCCCATGATCTGGTTCACTTGTGAAGAAGACATGCAAAAAGGAGGTTTGGCATTTTTGGATTGCTTAGTAAAGAGCACAGCCAATGATCAGCTGATCATAAATGTTTATCACAAATCCTCTCACATGAACAAGTACCTTTGTTTCAACTCCAACCATTCACTGCAAACAAAATAGGGGACACAAATTCACTGTTCCCTAGGGCTGTCCATCTGTGCACTTAAGAAGATGACCAACAAATGGAAGAGCAATCATCTCTACTGCACTGCAACAAAATGGCTACCACTGACATTTGATTGAAAAGCAAAACAACCTTGTACGATACCAGGAGAAGACCAACCCTCCAGAGAGTCAACCTGATGAACCCTCTGAATGAATGAAGCAGGAATGGAAGGCAACTATTGTCATCTTCTATGAAAAACACATTAGTGAAACCATTTGTAGAGTCCTAAACCAGATCAACATACATGTCTCGTTCTCAACTTCCAACAAAGTAGTCAGCCATTTAAGACATCTCAAGTATCACCTTCCACCTAACATCATGGGATATGTCATCTACAAAATCAATTGTGGATCATGTGACATGTCATACATTGGTTAAACTTCATTGTTAGCCACGAGACATGAAGAATGCAAAAGACTAAGCAAAAAACAAGTCAAGTGGGAAGTGGAACTTGAACAAATAGAGAATTCATTGGCCGTAACAATGCATGCCCTTGCAACTGGCCAAAGGTCAACTTTGAAAATCCAACAATCTTATTAAAACATCAGATTGGCTTTTGACAGAAAAGGATGTCCAAACAATTGTTAATTGCTTCAATAAAGAACAAGTATAATCACACAAATTCAATCATTTTGGATTGTGCATGACCACCACTGGAAAAATAAATTGCTAAAAGTGCTAATGGACTGAGGGGGAGGATGGAGGGTCACAAAGGCCAGAAATAATCTGAATCATGCATTAGATTTTATGGGGTGTGCATGTGTGGTAGACAGAAATGCATATGAAGATGTGTAAAACCAAGGACTCAAGCTCTGCTGTGTTAGATCATACTAGTGATTGTTACATTTGTGCCTTGCGTCTTGAGAAATGCACACAAAGAAGTGCTGACATGATGAAACTTCACCTGTTGAAAGTCTACTCACTATGGAGTTATTGCAGATTCAGTAACATTGTGAGGAAATAATAGGTTAACTTCTAGAATGTAAAGACAGAGAAAATAAAGACTTTTTAAGAGTTAAGAGCTATTTATAATAAGTTCTTTACTTCTTTACAAATGTATTAATAGTTCATTCAAGGAGCACTTTAACTAAGACAATTAGGACTGCTTGTTATAAAAATATATATTAGCCATAGAAATTGGCAAATTATTATTAAAATTAAGGAAGCTTTTGATTTTTACCATTTAATAATAATATATACTGTATTTAGCACTGTTCATATTCTTAATACCTTTTTATTTTTATTGATTTATTTTATAAACTGCCTTAATATTTTTATAAATAACTCAAGATGGTAAACACACACAATATTCCTTCCTCCTTCTATTTTCCCTACAACAACCCTGTGAGGTGGCTTGAACTGAGAGAGTGACTGGCCCAAAGTCACGCAGCCATTTTTCATGCCTAAATCGGTACTAAAACTCACAGTCTCCCGGTTTCTTGCCTGATGCCCTAAATTACTAGACCAAACTGGCTCGTATTAGCAAAATTAATACAGATCTTACATGGGACTTCTAATATTTTAGGATAAAGAATAAAAACTAATGAAGAAAAGAACACTATGAATCTTAGATATTTAGCACTTAAAAACAATGTAATTCTCCGTTCGTCGGATTGTATTTATAAAATGTGAGAATATGACTTAGGTTGCAAAGTTTCACTTGAGCGCGAAGCTGAAGAATTTCGTTCCAGTATATTATGCTAAAGCAAATTTTGTAGAGATGAGATCTCATGAGATCCAACTAGCAGTTGTAAACAGCTGGCAGAATCTTTTGAACTTGTTTTACATATTCAAAAGATCTACAGTTATGAATTACATCAAACTATTCTGGGTTTAT
>JANHZU010001629.1:10755-26688 GCA_032468055.1 Acrochordus granulatus
CTCTTAGCCTGCTATCTTGAAAGGACCATCAAGGATGCTTTTTTCATTCGTTTGTACTCATACAAGAAATGTAATTGATTTTGTTTTAAAAAAAATGGCTAAATTTGCTTTCATGTGAAATGGTATGTGCCTGTCATCCTTGAAAATGTTGGTGGTTCTCAAGTAATGTCAATAAAATTTCTGGAATTATTTTTTTTCCAGTTTGAAGTAAGAATATGTGGATGGAGGGGAGTCACTGGAAATGTTCCTTTTCTTGTAAAAGGAAGGAGGAGGAAAACAACACAAATAATAAAAATGCCATACAAGTTACAAATCAGTCCGTTAGCTGCATTTTCCTTGGCAGGTTGCTCTTCCTTCTTCACTGCCATGTTTTCTGCTAGATCCCCCCCCCCTTTTTTGATATTCCGGGTGTAACGTTTATGGACTATTTAGAAGAAAAGAGTTTGGTGACAAGCCAGTTTTTCTTTTTTTAATTTCTCCTTTTTGGAAAAAGTTCACTCCTGTCTCTAATGCTGCAAGGAGAAAAACTGCACATGAATTGAATATAGCAGCTGAAATAAAATGCAGGCCCCTCTTCTTTTCTTGCTGAATTTCCACAAGTGCCTCGAAGTTCCTAAGTCTTCCCTTAGGGAATCTCCTCATCTCCAAAGACTTGGGGGAGAATAAGAGAAAGTGAAGTGTGACCGTGAGCTACGTCCCCTTCTGAGTCGCCTGCCAGCTGACACGCTGAGCCTTAAAATGTAGCTTGATGCTGAAAACACACCAAGATTATACTCCTAGGTATAATCTTTAAAAATATTACTGAAATATGAGTATTTTGTAAGAGTTGCCACAGAAACGCACAGCCCCGGGTAGGTTCCAAAATAGGACGTCTAGACAAACTCCTACTGTCTGACCTTTTTATTTATTTCCTCATCCAACTCATCCTGCCAACCAAATGGGTGACTAAGCAGCGATTCGCTTTATACCGTGTCAGAAAGACCTGACGAGGCCCAGGTCACTGTTAAGAAATTTCAGTCTGGCTTCTTCAGCAATTTGCAGCTTCCATTACCCACACAACCCCCGTGAGGATTTTGGGCTCTGATGTGTGAACTGGATCATCATGAAGTAATTTTGGAAGGGGGGGCAGGGAGCATGCTGTAATACCCGAAAACCACAAGTGAGCTGTGAAACAGAGACCGCTTTCATCCAGCGGGACCCTGGAGTTTGTATAAAACTGGAAAGGAGGACTCTGGGGAACACAAAATAGAGAAAGCAGTGACGTCACAGTCTGGAGCAGCCGTTTCTTTGAGGGCAGCGACTGGTTTGCTTCTTTGTCATATCAGATGTTGAAAATGAACTCAGCATCGCTTCACCACTTGCGACCCCTATTCCCTCCCCTCCGTCCGAAATAAATGTGTTTATTCGTTCCTCCTCCCGGTCCCTGTTCCCAACTCTGCAGAAAGCAAAGTAGAACTGATTCGAAAAAGAATCTATCAACCATCAGGTGCAGACAAGAATCTCCCCGTGATTTATTCAGGTGCCTCAAGATGTATTTACTGATTCCAGGATTTGAAGTTAAATGTCTTTCCATGGGGATCTCATGACGTTCTGAAAAAATACGCCAAGATTTATAGTCATGGCCAATGGTAAGGATCCAGAGATTTCAAAGGGAAAAGCTGGTCTAGACAGCTGGCCTCAAGTCAACGCAAGGGGTATTGAAGATGAGACTCTTCCCCATAACTTCCCTGTATTTATTTATTAGGTTTATATTGCCCGCTATCTCCCACTTGTGATTCTGGGTAGTGCACACAATTAAAGACAAAAAAACCCCAAAACAATCAAAATAATGAAAACCACACCATTAAAAATATAGTTCAAAAAGATAAAACTACACCAAGGTAACAAAGAAACTTAAGAAAACAAAACATGGGAGAGTGCATTCTGAGTTACACACAATACAACCAATACAACTCAGCTCTACACTCAGCATTATAGAATTCTATTGAAAAACCATCTTTCATGATGCCAATAAAGGACCAGTTTATAAACCACAAATAGTGAACACCTATATTGTATACAACCGTGCAAAAGGATCATCTTCTTGCTACAATCCATGCTCAGTAAGTACTTAATTCTGCATAGATTGAAAATTCTGAACTGTTGGTGTAGAATATAAAATCACATTCACATCTTTAAACTGCCTAGAGTCTGTTATATCGCCAATAATGTAAAAGCCTGAATGATTACCAAACTGGTCTAAAGTATTAATACTAATTAATAATAAAGCATTAATATTGGTTATTAATATTATTATATTAATAATCTGGTGAGAGCTAGTTTGTCCCCAGTGGTGCACTGGGGATAAGTGCATGCACGTGAACTAAAGAACTAGCCACTAGGCCATCAGGAACCCTCTGCAAGGTAACATTGTGTGGATCTCCCTGACAATTGTAAAATAGCCATATAAAATAAATAAATAAAATACTCTATCAGCTCATGAATTCTCTCTCACTTCCAACCAAGGCATTTTATTATACAGCTGCGGTATCTGGCCGTCAATGACATCAAAATGTTGATTGTTGTGACTCTGATTTAACTCTACCCCTTTTCATTCTGGATACATAAAAAGAGGTGGGGCTTTGATTTTGATATCTACCATATTGCTAATCGACATATTATTGTGTGGGAGGTGTCAATATCCAGAAGCTTCTTCTTTCTAAAGATCCCAAAGGAGGAAGAATGTGGAAATGATCCAGCCTGTATATCTTCAATACATCAAGTCTCCAGTACATCCAGTGAATTCATTGAAAACTACTCCAAGATCAATATTCATGTCTGCTGCAGCCTGCCTACTGTACTTATTCACCAGTTAGACCCAGATTGGCTCTTGTTGAGTGACATGCTGTTTAAGTGCTTGCTTTCCATTTTCCTCCCAGCAACTGGAGGTCCAAATCTAGCTACTCTTCAGCAACTCAAAATTTGCCAGAAAGGGGATAGAGGGCTTATTTGATGCTCCCCCCCGCCCTTTGTCACTTTGCCTGCTTTTGGTTCAACAGATTGCTAATCCAGAGTCACTTTCTTATGCCTGTCTTCTCAGGGACACTCAATGTTCTTTTGACTCTCTCCATATGGGATGAGGTTAGTTAGGTAGTAAGATTTGCCTATCTTTATATTTCCTATGAATAAATCTCAGTTCCATTTTAATTATAAACCTGATTTGCCAATCCTTGCTCAGGTTAGATTTCTGTTCTCGGAAACCCTCTTTTACATATTTTACATATTTAAGCAATTTCCAACACAACTTCCCACCTACCCAGTCCATTCTCTCAACTTAAACTACTGGCAACATGGATTAAAAAAAAAAAAAAAAAGAAATCCACTAGTTTGGATTTGAAAGAGTTCACCCAAATTATTCTGCATATGCCTAAAGCAAAATTTTCTTTAGGAGGAGTCTAAATACTTGGTATTATATATTAACTATTGAATTGACATTGTTTCTGGATTTAAGGATAGAAGGTAAAGTATGTAGAAAGATAAGACTACTTAAACTTTTATGTACTTTTATATAACTTTTTCAACTATATAATGAAATGGAATCTGAATTACTTAATTACTCTTATTCTTTAAAATGGTAAATTTGAAATTTGTGAAAAAGGGCTCCATATCTCATAAATCCTATCTTCTGTGAAGTTCCTGTGCTAGTTTCTTTTCCTTGTCCCACCTCCATCACAACTCTCATCTGCTCCAAACCTTTGTGTGTAGTTTGTCCCCAGAAGGTGTCATATAATATTACTTTAGTTATATCACATGGATGTATCTGAAACCAGTGAATCAATCACGG
This sequence comes from Acrochordus granulatus, assembly GCA_032468055.1. NCBI lineage: Eukaryota > Metazoa > Chordata > Lepidosauria > Squamata > Acrochordidae > Acrochordus > Acrochordus granulatus. The sequence continues at coordinate 14,579 of JANHZU010001629.1, forward strand.
AATATTTATGGTGATTATATTTGTGGCCTTAGTCATCATTTTCCTAAATCAGATGAAGTATTGTGTTTGCTCAAATTATTTATGTCATGCAGATAAAACCATTGGGCGGATTTAAAACTGGATTGACTCCTCCCTCCCTCCCTCTATTTGACCATCCTGTACAGGTATTTGTGCTATTACTGGTGCTCCATTGCAGTTTGTTTCAGTGTAATTAAAAGACTTGTACAGTGGCTTTTAGGTGATAACACTATCATTGAATTACTTATTATTTTTTAGGTTTGTAGACGGTTTTAGATCAATTATATCCATATGTAAGAAATACCAATGGTGGTATCAGTAAATTGTTGAAAATCAATTTGTGACTAAACAGGTCTGATGTTCTAAATATATCCATGTTTGTTTGCTTTGCAAATGTGTTAAGCTGCTTTATTTTAATCAGAGGGCATACAATTATCTGTGCAATGTATAAAATGTGAAATTATTGTGTATCTCAGCTTCCATGGGATCTTTTGAACAGTTTATAGGAAAGGATCTCATAGAGGAGTGAAATATTAAGTATATGGGAAAAAACTAGTCGCTTTAATTGCCACCAAAAGTTCTATTTTTTTCCTTTTGTGCAATATATCATGATAATATATAAAAATATTCGCAAGCAGCCATCCCTGAAATATGTCACTTATATGATTTCTTTTTCTAAAAATTGAGCCTTTTTTTTGCACACTGACATAAATTCAGCGATTCTTGAGTATGTCTGGGATATGGCAAGGAAAACAGATACATGATCTACATATAAGGGAATCTGAAATTCTTTTAAGATATGATTTCTTCCTGTCCAAAGCAATCTGCTGGGATTATGATGAGCGCGAGGAGAGGAATGAAATGGATGAGGACGATGTAGTAAGACAGAGAAGAACATAGTTCCTGAGCAGCTGATGAATCAGGGTGCAAAAGTGGTTAAACTAGCCAATTTCACTAAAATACAGAGAAAATTCTTAGCAAACTGACTAAAGGGACAGTTTGTGGATTTTGTTTCACTTCAGCAGCTGTATTTGTTTTCCTGCTCTTTGAAAGTGCAAAGGCTATTGCAGTAAGTTCTTATTCATTAGACATTTCTGCAGCTGGAATGGGAAACGCTTTTGGGAGCAGAGAGGAGGAAAACTCTCAGCATGAAAGCGGAGAATCCTCCTTTGCCGAACTGTTTCTCCCTATATCCAGGGGGGAAGAGCAAGAATGGTTTGAAATGTTGTTGCTAGCTCTGGATGACTCATCATGAAGGTTCTCTGAGCACCAATGTATTTTGAATGTCATTTCCATGGAATACAGAGCTGTGCATTGTGTAGTCATACAAGTAAAAGGAAGCACATTTCAGGTAGCAATGAGTTATAATGTAAATATGAAAATGATTCCTGGAAATCATTTTCAAAAATTATTTTCATAAATAGATCAATGATTGACTGCAAGGGTTTCTCTTCTCTTTTGTCTTAGAAAAGAAGAAATATTTTTCAAACTTGTTCAGAAACTTGGACTTCAGCGGGAGTGCAATCATTCTCATACTGGGTTTTTTTAGTGCTTAGAAACTTGACCGACACCTGACTGGGAAAAGTCTGGTATCTATGTATAACAGTTGTGGATGCCCAAGGGTGTGTGGTCTCAACAGTGTTGCTGTGCTGCTAACCCCTGCGTCACATCCGCCTTGGGGCAGCTTCTTATTATGGCTTATGTAGTACTTCCAATTACCACCAGTCACTTTCCTGGAGGAAAAAATATCTTGTCCTGGCTCCTCCCTCTTGAAAGAGATGGGTCTCTCATAGCTTTAGCAAATTACTTGCCTGTAAACTAAGCACAATAATATTTAATAAATAAAAATAATAGTACAGTGAAAAATAAACAGTGTGATAAAAAGGATGAAGCAATTGCCTATTTGATCAATGGCTGCAGCAAACTGCCTACAAGCAGTGTTATTGGTTAAACAATTGTCAGAATTATTCATTGGAAACTTTTCCAGAGGTTTGGATTTGAATGTGGTAATAATTATCAAGTTTAGAAGGTTTTGGAAAATGAATGAGTTAAGATATTTTGGGACTTTGAGATCCAAACAGACAGGCATCTTGTTCATAATATGCCTGATGTAACAGTTATTGAAAAGAAGAAGGTCTGATTCATTGATGTGATCAGAAGAAGGTCTGATTCATTGATCTATTCCGGCTAATGCTAGCATTGAGGAAAAACAATTGGAAAAAATTATAAAATATTGGCACTTGCAGATCAAAGTTGAATGCTTATGGGAAAAGGATAATCCAATTGTTAAGCTAATCATGTTTGGAGCCCTCAGAGCAGTACCTAAAGGAGTTTCTTGATATCCAGAAATATTGAATGTATCAGACCTGAACATCCTCAGTTTACAAAATTTATCCTGCTTGAAACTGGTCTTAGACACGACTATAATAGTTCTTAGTTAGTATTTGAATTATTTGGTTTCTACCAGTCTTAGACTGTGAATCTAACTGTAGATTACTTACACATAAACATTTATTAAATGTATATACCATCCTACTTCCAGTGACCTTAGGTGTCTGGGCCTGAACAATATTGTTTATCCAACCCTCTTGGGAAGTAAGAGAATAATTATTCATGACTTCCAGCAGTGTCAAAACCAAGGTTTCTTTCTTTCTTTTTTTCAACATCAGGACTCTGAAAAATGTAAGACATTAGTTTTAAACTGGATGTGATGGTTATTGGCACAATGGGTGCCATACCAAAAAACAGCACTTAAAAAAATACACACATTAACAAAATTTCCATCTATCAGTTTCAAAAAGCCACACTGCTTGGATCTACACATGTACTACGCTGATACATTACAACATCCTAGGTTCTTAGGAAGAACTCAGTGCATATGAAGGCCAATACCAGCTAAAAAATGGCAGCTATGATTTCACATTTTGTGTGTATAATAATAATATGGTGCTCCAATCGTTTTGGGATTGCACCCTAGGTTCCTATTACAATTGGTACTACCTTTGCTTTCTTTTTCCACCGTTGTTTTACTTCTCTTTGCAGATCTTTGTATTTTGTGATTCTTTCTCTTCTATTTTACTATCTCCAGGTATTGTAATATCCACTACCCAAACTTTTTTTTTGTCTTTCTTATCAACAGTTGTTAAGTCTGGGGTGCTATATGGTAGGTACTTCTAAACTTCCAGAACACTTTAGCTTCTTTGTTTTCTATAACTTTGGCTGTGTCAGTCCATTGGAAAAGGCAGTGTTACTTGGAACAGCATACATCCTGTGACCATACCTTTAACACATCATAAAACAACATCCAAGGTCCTTGGAAAGGACTCAATAGGCAAAGAAAAATGTCAGTTCTAGACTAAACATCTGGCTGTCTGTGCAACCAACCATAACTACTCTTAGGATCACCTCTGGCCTGATAGCTTTGGACCTATGAAGAACATTTCAGTCCCACCTCCTTTTGAGAAGATGAAAATAAAGGCATCAGTATGATGATTTAGAAATCAATCAATATTATTTAAAATAAAAAGGAAGATAGAATTTCTTTTAGCTTTAGATACTCAATTCTTCCCAAATTGTATTTGAATGGAATAAAACATTTGGTGCCGATAAGATCACAAACAGCAGTTTAAACATCAAACTCCAGTAAAATGCTACAGGGAGACTGGACACAGATCCAGATGGAGAGAAACTTGAGTTTCAAATATAGATGGAGCAAAACATAGAAAAATGGTCAAAGATGAAGACAAAAAACATATCAAAGAGATTATTGAAATAATTAACAGATACAAAATATACAAATTCATAAGCGAGAACAGCATACCTTCCAACAAAGAAATCTTGGTTTAGAATGTTTCCTTTATCTGGAAGAAAAGGAATTTTCCCAGACTGCTTCTGCAAATAGCTTGTTCTGACTAATCCCTGACTCCCAGAGACTGCAATCCTCATCAAGGTTTTAGGAAAACTTCCTCTTAGCTCCAGTCAGTTCCCTAGAAATATTGGTGCCTTATCACACCTTCCACCCAGAGACACTGAGCTCTGCCCTTGCTCCAGGGCCCAGACAGCCCACTCCGTTGATTTAATTGCCACTCCACTCAAACAAGCCTCTTTACCTTCAGTCCCAGAGAAGATTATCTCCATTCTTACCACGATTCTTCCAGCCTGATTTCTTGTTTAGCTGGATACTTCTATTAGAACTTAGTTCAACAAAACCACATGGCTGCTCCCAATCTCCACCTGTTTAATCAGTTCCTCCATCCCTTTTCCAGACCTTGCTCCCTCACAAGCGATCTGATTCATTTTGTATCTCTTGGCTGTCTCCCTCCTCTTAGTCTCATACACTGATTTTTTTTTCCAGCAAGGGAAGGGCTAAGGAGAACCTTTTGGGCTAATCCAGACAGTGTTCCCCCCACCTTTTTGAGCTTGGATCTTGCAGTTAATATGAACACCCCAGCCTCTTTGCTCAAGCATCTGGGCTACATGAATTGGCTAAGAGGTTGCAGATTTACCAACCTGGTCTAATATATCCCCGGTTATGCAATCTCGAATGAACATGGGGGAGGATAGGATCTGCCATACCCTAACAGAATAAATGGGAGCAGGTGCCCATTCACTATAATAATCATAAAAAAGATGATAGCTCTTTGATGATAGCTCTTTGATAGCAATCAACATTTATTTAATTTCAACCTCAGACTGTACTTACCTGTTGCCATGATTGCTCTTAAAATCTGTAGAAAATCCATAGATAACTAACTTTTACAACTTTCCTGTATACATAGATTTCAGTATAGCTTTATACTTTGCCAAAATATTTTCATTAACTTTAGTGTTATATTTATGAGTCTCTGTATTATGAACAATCCTATCTCTATGAATTCCCTTTATTACTAGTCATGTGGCAGTCTTTTTGTTCCCTCCCACGTTTACCTGGTCTGTATGTTCTCCTTTTCTTCTTGGTTTTAATAGAATTATACAAGTCTGGTGCATCTGAATATAAAACAGGACATCTCTTGTGAAAGGCTATGTTTCATTTCTCCAAATCCTAAAATTGATCTAAGGTGACTCACACGTAAACCTTGCCTGTCTAGCAGCCCAAATAAGTCAGCATAATTAAATACATTTGGACATAAGAAAAACAAAAACAAGGATTGGAATAATAAATGCTGCATTCCTAAAGCCTGAGTTGTATACACACTTATTTAGGAGTAGTTTATACTGAATTCAAGAGACTGAGTTTGATCTGGCACCGATAGACTTGCAGGATAATGATATTTGGCAGGTAAGTCCCCGTGAAGCCATAAGACTTATTTCTAGAAATGTATGTTGCCTATGACTTTAATAAAGATTTGATCATTTCTAGATGAGCATCCTTAGATTTAAGACTGAAAGCTGGAAGCAATTCTTATTCTAAAATCCAACTTTTCTTGATCACTGTTCTTCTGTAAATTGAAAGCAGTGACTGGCTTCATAAGGTAAATAAAAGCAAGGGAGATACCATAAGGAAAGTCATTTTTTATAAAGTAATAACCACATTTTTAACATATTCTAGTCCACTTTGTTGTACTTTATCAGTTTGTGGAACTTGTTGGTTAAACAAAAATCCTGGAATTCCTGATCAGGTGGCAACATAATACTGCAGTCTGGGGGATGGGGCTTCTGAATATCCACCCTTTCCGCTGCTACTTAGAAAAATGCTATGGATGTCTTTGGAGGACATTCAAGTCAACTTCCTGTTTTTCTTTAATCTCTCATAAACCCCATTAAGTTCGTGCAGAACCCTAGAGTACTTTGAATAGTCTTAGAAGCCATGATGAAAATACTGTACATCTTATTTTAAAAAATATTATGTTGTAAGATAATGTTTCTAATCATCAACCACTTCTGCCATGTTATATGAAGAGCATCTGTTGAATCTGTTGGACTAAAGTTCCCATGGTTTTTAGAATTACTTTCTTTGTTTTTGTATGCTGCCAAAATATGGTCTTCATTTTTAACAGCTAGACTCTCAGGCTGAGAAGCTATAACTTTCCCCAATACAATGTCCAATCGTTCTCTTCCATTTTAAAGTTATTCCACTTCCTTCCTCAGCATCATCTTCTGTGAAAGAGAATGAACAAGAGACAGGCACCTACAGAGATTTAAAACATTGATGGTGAAACCTTATGGGAGCAAAAACAATCATACTACAATGGAAAAGAATTAGAAGAATAAATCAATATGGGTAGTCAAATGACCCACTTCCGGATTATTCTTTATCATGCCTGGAAATCTCTCTTAAGGATTCCGTGAAATACATTTTACCTGGAGATCCTTGGGCACTGAAGCTTTCTGCAGGCAAAGTAGATAATCTACGACTGAACTATCATTTTTATCTGAAAGAAGAAGTTTTAACTCCCACCCCCACAGGTCCATTCTTAAAGGTGTCATTTTCATTCTGAGGCTCCATCCCGTAAACGTCAGATGCTACAGCAATTCTAGGAAGTCTCATGAAGGTAGTGTTTTTTTTGCTGCTAACATGCAAAGCCTTTTAATTTTTTAAAATTATATGTGCATTTTATTTTATTTGTATATTATTATTTGTATTGTTTTTACACGGAAAGTAACATTACCACCATTTTACAGGACAACAATTGTCCCTATTTGGTGTTTTCTAAATGTTCTGCAATTCATCTACAATCAACCCCAACCACAGGAGTCATAAGCTGTGTCAATTCAGAATTGTGAATTGTATACAGCACATCTGGATGGCATCAGGTTGAAAAAGTGTGGGATAAACTGAAATTATGACAGCTGGGTCACATAGTGAGTTTCACAGTTCAGCAAATAGTTAACCTCTGTGGGCCAAATATTAATATTTTGCTATGAGAGGAAAATGAATTTGGAAAACAGGAGTCTAATCCCATCTCACACTGTTATTGTAGAAGGTTGGACAAAAATTGTTGAGAGCCTTTCTCACCCTACAGATGAGAAAAAAAAAAAGCTTCCATCTCTGTAGAGGGAGCCCTGCTATAGCACTACTCCCCAATACTGCTGCTTTGTTTGAATCAATTTGCCTCAGATGTGAAAAATGATACTGATTAATTTGAGAATAAAATGATGCTCAGGTGGTGCAACATGATTTGAGTAGAGAAGAAAGAATACATCTGTAAGGCTAGAAGAGTTGTGAAAGGCACTCTTGGCTTGTGAAGAGAGATCACATCCAACAGAGTTATATATGCAGTTTATATCTGGATTCTCCCTCCCTCAATGCCACTTTTTCCAGATCTTTTGGGCTGCTTACATCCCCTTCCCTCAGAACTCCCATTCTACAACTCCCATTGTCCCATCTAGTATTTCCTCTGGCCTTACTAACTATAGTAGATATGGTGGAAGTTATAGTCCAATATATAGGTACCAGCTTGGGAAAATTTGAATTATGCACAGACTTAATGATAAAGTCCTAGAGTAAGAGAACAGAAATAAATTTACTTGAATAAATTAGTTACTGCCATATCTTAAAGAGAGTGGAAAAGGTGGGGGAAATTACTGAAAAGTGCTTAAGTGCGTTCTGTGGGTGGCAGGTTTTTTCCATTTTTTTAAAAATAGCTCTCTGTAAGACAGAAAGGAGAAAAGAAGGGGAAGTGGAGGAAAAAGTGAAATGTGAAACTGATGCAGATGTAAATTAAGGTGTTCCGAGACTTAGCAGTAAATATGATATACTTTTTGACCTTAGTGGGGCTTCCCAAATGGCAACAGTTCACTTTTTCTGCCCTCTTCAATTATAATATGAGACAGCTTTTTTTTTTTAATTGGGGCTTTGGTCACAGTGTAGGGTTTCTAAAATACAGATGCAATCTTTTACAAAGCTTGCTGCACTGCAACATGACAAATAGCCTTTCCCCCCAAAAAATCGATATTATTATGCCCCGCATCTCATCATTAGACATGCAGTAAAAACCTCGTTCCACAATTTAACATAATTGTTTTTGTATTCCAAATGAAGCAAAGTTTAGCAGTCTTTGCTTTGTTATGGATTTATTTTATAAAAAGCAGACCTGATTTGGCTCTGTATCAAAACAGGAAAGTACAACTCTGTCCCAGTTCAGCAAAAACCTTATTGAGGGGATTGAACAATGAGGTTCAAGAAAAGGCTTGAATATATACTTGGAAAGGCTCTCCCATTTCAGCTGTAAGAGAACCTAAGGTCAGTCCCAATGGTGGTGATACTGGTTCTCTCAAAGGTCATGACCGTGGTCACCACAGAGACCTTTTGGCTTACAGAGAAAAAGTGAAATCTCCACTGAATTGTGTGGAAATCCTGTTGACTCATGGATGCAGTTATGTAGGGGGTTTGGCAATATTAGAGAAAGGGGATGCTTTTTCCAACTTCCCTGTCTACTCTAAAGAGATGGAATTCTTTAGCTTCTAAATTCTAATGAGTTAGGTGCTATCACTGCTAAGGTAAGGCTTATGAAACTTCATGGCATGTGCGTTTTCAACCATGGATATGGTGTCAAAAATTGACTCCATCAGAACTACAGACCCATGTCAGCAACATGGATTTAGTACAACATAGAAACAAAAGAGCACATGGTGTCTTGATTATGGAGCTGCCATATTATTTCTAGCCCATTATTGTCTTATGGAAATCGCACGTGTTCCCATGCATGTGGATGATTGAGGGGTGGGATTGTTAACTGTATTGTTCCTATATAAGAAAATACATTTGATTTTGGACCCCATTCTTTTTTTTGCAGTTTCTTTGAGTATACTGCAACCATGTTAAAGAGGATCATGAAAAATGGAAATTCCACGAGGCCTCCTGAGAAGCTGTATCTAAAGCCTACCATTGTTAAAGAATGAGAAAAGTTAAAAAAGCAGTTAAAGAATGGAATTTGGCACTGAGTTGTTAATTTTGGCTGTGGTTTATTTATGATCAAATCTCTGTTCATATATAAACTTAATTTTGATTGGACAAAAGCTGTGATTACATACACACATGTATGTATGGTGTACTGAGCTGGTTATATTCCTTTAAGTCAAGCATACCCACTTAAGTTTCTCAAAAGTGATAGTTTGCTCACTCTTCAGAAAAAAAGGAATATCAAGACAGTGTTGCAAAATGATTAAGGTGAATTAAGAAATAAAATACGACATAATTAATGGTTAAAGTAAAATGCGATCTTGCTCTTGTATGGAATCTGATCTGTCCAGTTTAAAATGGATCCACTTTAAAGTTATTTTCATTGCTTTACAGAAATATAGGCTCCTCTTTACTAAGTTATTTATTCTCTTTAATCTACTATTTTTTACTCTAACTGGCAGTGGCTCCTCAGAGTCTCAGCAGACATGCTTTGTACCAGTAGCTGTCATTTGTGGTTGCTATCATGTAAGTAGCCTGACCCTGGATGGTGTGGTTTTATTGAATGATCCTCTATGTTCCATGTTAGTTGATCTGAGGTTGCCAGTCAGTTCTGACAGTCTGTTTATGATGTTAGAGATGTAGAACAGACTTCTGAATCTGGCATCTCTAGATGGATTGTAACCACAACTCCCAGAACACCCTGCTGGCTGGTGATTCTTGAAATGTTGATCCCAACACTACTGGAAGGCAATGGGTTGAAGAAGGTGTAGAGCTAGAGTATCAATATTTGGGTAAAATAGTCCTAAAGTTCATGAAGTTATTGTGAATTTATTTTTGACATTTTCAGTAGCTGCTGTGTACATCTATGAAAACAAAGAGGGATTATTCAGACTGACAGCAAATGAAAATCAATCTAACTCTTGGTCTCATTAGTCTTCATTATGTGACCACGACAACTTTAATTGCTGCCTCACATACATAAGTAATAAAAATGTAAAATGTTTAAATGAGCTGTGCCTCCCAGAAGCTATTATGAATGATTAATGGCAAGCACTCTTTGCTAATTTAAATGTCTTTGAGAACCACATCCGAATAGCCCTTGTGGTTAGGATGATATTAGAACAATATTTGCTAGACCTCTTGTCTTGAGCCATTATGTAGTGTGCTTTGATAGCTTTGATTATTCCATCCTTAGTGAGTCTGACTTCAATACACATTTGACTCCTATTTACTCAGCTGACAACCAATCTCATTTGTGCAGCCCAAAGTGATTTCAGGTATTGATGGTGGTCTGTCTTAAAGAACTGCTGATACTGCTTAGAAGATTTTAAGTCCAGGCTCTATTAGCAGCTGTCCAAACTTAATAGATATAAGGAAAATAAAATGGCACTCATCCTTTCTGACAAGGTTGACAAAATAAACTCAGCCATAACATTGTCCATCCTTCAGATACAGAACTTTGTAAAACTTGTAAAAAGATATAGAACTTGTAAAAAGTGGATTATAAAAGGCAGAAGGAAGAAGAAGACCAGAAAATAGAAGATACTAGTTTATGCCATTGGTAAATTGAATGCACTGCACTGATTAGCAATGACTCAACTTTCCTGTGGCACAACTGGCTCTCTGATAACTTTAGTCTTCAATTTGTTCAAGTTGCTTAAAAGTGTACTTTGTGAAAGGTTTCCTTTCATATGTCATATTTCAGTTTCTTTGGGTGGCTCACGTTCTAAATTTAGGAAAGATATAAAAAACACATTTACAATCATCATTTTCTATCTTTAATCATAATCCCTTTTACTTATTCCTAAGGCAAACAAACTTAGACTCCTGCAGCCCCTTGACTGTTTTGCTTATTTGTTGTTGCAAGTTTTCTTAGATGCCCAATACCCTTTTTTTGTTTCTAACCCATATATTTTTAGTTGTTTCTGGTAGTTACTCAGCAAAATATTTTTCCAGCAATATAATACAGCAACAGCTCTCAGTACCAAGCAACAAATTAAATAATAAAAAGTTCACCAAGTAAATGAAGTATAATCACAAAATCAAAACAAAATCAAACAAATATATTGTATGCAATAAAGGAATGCTTTATTTATTTATTTATTATAAATGTCCCTGTTGTTTTCATTTCAAATTATGATAATAGAGTGATATATAATTTATAATTGGTCATAATTATAGGACAAATAATGATACAATCTAATATAAACCACTATTCTTGTGATTGTGATAAGCTGCTGTGTACTCCAGATACGTGAATTTCCCTCTCCTGTCTAACTATCCATTTTCCTGTGAACTACAGTTCAGCATCACCTGAGCATTATGACTAAACCATAGGTAAGTTTAATATTAACTACTCTACAGATAATTAAAAACAAGCTACTTTTGTAATTCATGCTTCATGTTCAAGAAGATGTGAAAACTTCCAATCTTCTCATTACAGCTGTGGTAAAAGAGTGCAATTTCAAATATTTGTAGCTTATGTTCATTGGCCATGTTGATAAAGTGTAATATGCTTCGTACATGTTTTTAAAGGTAGGTTTATATTGTGACATTCTAGGTGAAGCCTAAATCCTGGAAGCTGCTCATGGTACTTTGGGTGGCTTGGAAGGGTTCCTGCTTCATGCAAAGCACCACAGTTGTGACCTGCTCCAGGGCTGCTAATCCAAGGTACCCTCAAATTGTGTTAAAGGTCTTCTAAGTGGGCAACTTCAGAATAGGTTGTGCACAGTTCCCAGGCTGCCCTGCCTGGAAGTTCTTTGGCCAGCAGTGGGAGAAAAGATAAAGCAAGTCAGTGTTACCTGACTCAAATGGTTGAGGCAAAATAGGTCATCTCAGGGCCGAGATCATTCTCTATAATTTCATATAGGACTAGAAAGAATCTGTATCTGTATCCGTGAACACAATCAACCTGCAATGGAAGTTTATTGACTCAACTAAAGGAGAGCTTGAGATGATATAAGAGTATTGCTTCTATGGAAGAAAGAATGACATAGAAATGAATGAATGAATGAATGAGTGAATGAGGAAAGTGATACTGTCTGTGTGTACAGTGGAGCAAAAAAATATTTAGTCAGCCACCAATTGTGCAAGTTCTCCTACTTAAAAAGATGAGAGAGGCCTGTAATAGTCATCATAGGAATACCTCAACTATGAGAGACAAACTGTGAAAACAAATCCAGACAATCACAGTGTCTGATTTGGAAAGAATCTATTTGCAAATCATGGTGGAAAATAAGTATTTGGTCAA
>JANHZU010001629.1:38362-49544 GCA_032468055.1 Acrochordus granulatus
AACTCAAAAGAGTTTAAAGTATGGGCTACAGAAAGATGAGCCTACAATTTTATAATTCAAGATTAATGTTCTTATTGAAAACCAGATCCTAGATTTTCTAGTTTGATTTCAAAAGAATTTAGGAATGCTTGTATTAATGAGAAACAGTGTGAGGCACTCTTCAATGTTTTCATGTAACAATATTCCTGGGAATTATATTGCATACTATTATATTGTATTATTAATAATATAATGTAATATATTAATGTCGCCAGTGAGTTGTGATGTGGTTGTGGAGCTTGTGTGCTTTGAAGAAGATGAGAGCTGTGCCAGAGGTTCATTCATACTGGACAGGTCTCATCACAGGAGTCAGACAAAGAATATCTCTCTCATAAAAAAACATGGTGAGATGTAATTTACAAAAAACCCATACCGGCTTGGTCGTTGCCTAGATCAACAAGGACCACACTAGATGTTGGAGTTCCTAGACACCTGGTGAAAAATGGGTTACAGGATTCAGGACTGTTGACTGAGTAACCAGGGCCAGCAGCTGCAGAACTACTAGAAGAAAAGGTGTTGACACGTCACAGATATACAAATATTGAAAAGAAAGAAATAATCATCTGTTATTACAAATTAAGTCCCACAAGAAGAGTATACCCAAAAAGAGTGTACCAGTTCTGGAAAGAACATCCAGAAACTGAAAAAACAGAACAGAGGATAGCAGATCAATATCAGTTTATAAGAAATAAAGTAGAAGCAGAATTGAAAGAACTAGAAAGCTCTATCCAGGGCAAAGAAATCAAAGCCTTGCCAGAAGTATCTCAGGCTATAGAGGCAAACCAGGGGAAGGCAGAAGTAGAAGAAACCAGCATAGATATTGAATCATTTTCATTCCCAAATCAGGCACAATCTCTTCTACCTTCTTTTGAGGAAGAACAAAGCCCTTTAACTGAAAAAGAAGTAGAACTGAAACAAAGAATAACTGAACATGAAGAACAGCACAAAAACAACAGAATAAGATTGCATTGCAAGTTTTTTCCAAAGAAACAACTAGCCCAAGTATTAAAAGGTGCCAATACTATAATATCAAATACAAGCACCAACTCACTGTAAGAAACAAACCAACTAATGTATAGCATGGCTGCAGTTACAACTGAATATGTGGGATTCAAAATCAACAACAAAGAAAAAAAGCCAAACAGTGCATCACCAAAATGGTAGATCAGGATAGAAAATAAAATCAGCAAGCTAAAATCAGATGCAAGCAACATCTGAAATGAAAGAAGAGAACTGAAGAACAGGACCACCAAAGAATATCTGATCAAGAAATATCATCTAGAAACAAAGAAAATAAGGAAGCATGGAAATAATAGAGCAGCAGGTAACAGCTATCGCTAAGGAAATCAGCAGATACGAAGCTCAGATTATACAGTATAGGCAGAATATCCAATTTCAGTCAAATCAGAAACAGTTCAACCAATCCATCAATGGACAGAGTTCATTGCATTAGTCAATAAAGAAGAAACAGTGAAGTTCTGGGCGCAGCTATGGGATAACCCAAAGAAATACAACAAGAATGCAAATTCAGTAAAGGAGGTGGATAACAATAAAAAAGAAATTGAAATGAAAGAATAACAACAGCAGAAATACTGGAGAAAAGGCAAAGAAGATCAAAAATTGGTCAGTACCAGATAAAGATGAACTGTATTGTATGGTTTTTGGTTTAAACATCTGACTAGTCTATATCCACTCATTGCCAAGAAGTTTAACAAGATACTGCAAGGAGGTGAAACTGAAGAGTGGCTAACAAACTTACCTTATAATGAAAGATCCAGCAAAGCGGACAACACCAGGCAACTCCAGGCCAATTACCTGCTTACAAACAACTTTCAAATTGCTAACTGGCATTGTAGCTGATGCCATCCAACAACATTTAGTTGAAAATAATCTCTTTCCACTTGAGCAGAAAGGAAACCACCCAAATAGCAGTGGAATAAAAGATCAGCTCCTAATTGACAAGATTATTCTAGAAAACTGCAAGAGAAGGAAGACCAACTTGAATGTGGATTGAGCATGAGCATGGATTGATTACAAGAAGGCATTTGAATCCTTGCTACATGACTGAATAATCAAGAAATAGCAGGGATCAGTAGAAATGTCAGAAGCTTTGTGCAAAGATCGAAGAAGACACAGTTACTGGTCAATGGTGATAGACTGGGAGAAGTTACATCAAGAGAAGAATCTTTCAAGGAGACTCACTATCACCACTATTGTGTGTCATTGCACTGATTCCTCTATCAACCAAACTGAACAAGTCAGACCATGGTTATCAAATATCAAAAACATCTGCCAAGCTGTTTCCTTTACAGGGATTATTTGAAGTTCTACAGAAAACACCATCTGAAATAGAATTGCTGTTCAACATTGTTCACATATACAATCAAGACATTGCAATGGAGTTTGGACTGGACAAATGTGCTACTCTCACCATCAAAAGGGGAAAAATGTTGAAAACCAAAGGAATCAAGATGTCTTACGGCAATAACAGCAAGAGTCTGCACGAAGATGATCACTATAAATACCTGGGCATCCTTTAAGTTGACATCAAATACACTGAATTCAAGAAGGTCAGAAATGACATCGTGAGAGTGAAGGAGATCTTAAAGTCCAAACTCATAAAAGTAACAGAAAATGAAGAAGCTAAATTGCTCTGGGACTTCAGAATTCAAACAGGCAACTGCCACATAACACTCCAGACTTAAAAACTGTTGATAAGAAAGACAAAATGTTGATAAGATAGTGGACATGGAAATACTTGAAAAGAGCAGAATAGAAGAGAAAGAACTGCAGAAAATCACAAAATACAAAGACCTGCAAATAGAAATAGAATGATTGTGGCAAAAGAAAAGGTGGTACCAGTTGTAATAGGGGTCTTGGGTCCAATCCCAAAACAATTGGAGCACCTCTTGAACACCATTGGCACTGACAAATTTACTATCAGTCAATTGTAAAAGGCACTATTACTTGGAACTGCTTACGTCCTTCAACAATACTTCAAACAACATCAAAGTACAGCATCTGCCAATTCCAAGTCCTTGGGAAGAACTCCATAGGTGGACAAAAATTCAAAATCCAGTCTACACATCTGGCTGACTGAGTGAGAAAAATTAATGCAATGCAATGCAATGCACGCAATTGTATTCAGATAAAAGATTTAAAGGCCTCTGTCTTTTGGATGAAAAACAGGAGATGCTTGAAGAGAGGGATTCATATTCACCTGATTCCTAAGTCAAATCATCTGAGCTGAGTCCCATCTTAAGGACAAACAGGTAGAATGGCAACATATTTAGATATAGCCAGATTAGAAACATATTCCATTTCAAACTTGGTTTGAAGTACATGTACTTGCAAATTGTCTTTATGCAGGCCCCCTGTTCTCTACCATCTAAGTCTTAACAATTATTATTAAGCAGCTTTAACCAACACAAGACATGTTTATTAGCTGAAACTTTTAATAACAAGGAAATTAGTAAAGTTAAATTTTCCATGATATATCAGGGATGCAATTTACTGATAAAGGCACAGCAGTCCAAGATAGGAACCCATGGGAATGAAGTATGGAAACACTTTTAATGTCACTGTTATAGCACACATTGTTCCCAGAAGGTCTTGAAAACTTAGGGAGCAGATAGATACTTGTTGCTCTCTTCTCTACTCAGACACATTCTGTTTTGCTTTGCTTTTTAACCATACAAAGAGCCAATTATAGCGGTGCCTTCTGAACTTCTTTCTGGAGCACTGTTTGAAATAAAAGGTTTGTGTGTGGAGTGGTGGTAGACGTAGAGAGTTACTTTTTCAGTTTTTACAACAATTATTTTTAATGCTAGCCAATCATGCCTTTTCTCATAATAGTCATGGGCAGATTTAAATGAATCTTGCTATCAACCGTTTTTTAAAATTTTGATCTGCTCCAAAAGATAGTTAAAATACAGAAGAAAAATTTGACTACATCATTTCCATTTCAGTAACATACAATAAAATACTTAGCTTCTCTCAGGGGAAATGATAATTTCACCACCTTTACGTGCATTTAAAGAAAATATTCAATAATATCAATAAAATATTTAGTAAACTTACATACTTCTACTTATGTTAGCTAGACATCCATAGGTTACAATGATTCATAATATATTGTAAAACCATTTTCATACAAATAAAATACTCTTTGATTTTTACAATGCTGACCAATTCTCAGATTATAAAAATAACAACAATGAAACAAGCATTTGTCAGTAACAGGCAGAGTTCAACTATTGCATTATAGTTTTAATAATTTGCTACGTCTTTTATAATGTTCATGATATTTGCTTTGATTTCCTGATTAAGTAACCTTATGTGAATAAAAGAATCAAAGTAGATATGAAATAAATAGAGTCAGAGTTATAAAAAACATTCACTAAATGACAGAAGTGCAGTGTTATAAAACAAAGGAGGGAAGAATTAAAAATAAATGCTAAATAACAATAAAAATGAAGGGCAGTTTTACAAATTTTTAGCAGAGAAACATTGTTCAGCTTTTTGGATTTTTTTATGGTGAACATGGCTAGTATTTTTAATAATACAGCCAATGATACAGCTCTAGAGAGAGTATCGTTAACAGCATGTGAGACATCATCCCTCAGAGAGATGATTCACACTTGCATATGAATCATGAGGAATCTTGCAATGACGATTTAGCAAAGGGGTAACCTGGCTCTGTTGCAAAAAGTTTGTGATTGTTACTCCTGATGGAAGATATAACAAGAAAACTCTAGACCTGAAATACATGTTTATCACATGTTATGCCCTGTTGGGTCATTATTTTGACTAGTGAGAAGGCCCAGTTCTTTGTCTGTAAAACTGGAATTATTCTGTCCTGTCTCATAAGTGCAACAATGTAAATCTTTGTAATTCAACATAGGTTCATTAATTTAAATTAACAGGCTAACTGCCATTTTTCGTATTATTGACACCTTGGTCATTTCCAGTTCCCTCCTTCATGCCACTCTTTTCTCCTATTTTTCTCCCATATTACTTTTTGCTTTTTCTTAATCATCTGATTGGGTCTCCCAATTCTTTTTTTTTGTTTAGAAATAGATTCTTGTGATTCCTATTGAAACCTAGAAAAATGTAGGAATTCATATTCCTACATCACTGTCTACCCCAATTTATCTTTGTCCCATTAGAATCTACTTTTGGAGATCATCATGATACTAATTTAAATAATCTCCCACTTTGATCTCCAATCTCAAACATATGAATTTGGCCCACATTATTCAAGGCATTTTTCAACAGCATATATCACAACATCTCTAATCACACCGCAAAAAAGAACAGTTTGGCTGTCCTTTTTCAATAAATGATAACACAGCACTCTTCCCTTATGCAAGAAATGCAGAGGAACATTATAAAATCACAAAGGGATACTGATATTCTTGGGAACACTTCTTCCATGGGTGAAAATCCACATATAAAAAAGCAATATTTAATCATTGAGACAAAGAGAGTGCAATAATTAAAAACAAAATAAAATGAAACAAATGAATCAAGAATAAAAAAGGATTATAGAACAGTGGAAAATATAACCATACTTTCCCTTAAGGAACCAAAACTTGTACTGCTCTAGGTATTCTGCATTTGTCTACACCATAATTTATTTTTATATTTAATTGTAGATATTAAAACCTCCTAAAGAAACATAAATGCAAGAAAGCAAAGTGGCTGTCTGATGAAGCTGTACAATAGCTGAGGAAAGAAGGAAAGTGAAAAGCAAGGGAGAAAGGGAAAGACATACCCAACTGAATACAGATTTCCAGAGAATAGCAAGAATAAGAAGGCCTTCTTAAATGAACTGTACAAAGAAACAGAGGAAAACAGTAGACTGGGAAAGACTAGAGATCTCTTCAAGAAAATCGGAGCTATCAAGGGAACATTTCATGCAAAATTGGCATGATAAAGGACAAAAGTGATGTGGACCTAACAGAAGCAGAAAAGAATAAGAAGAGGTGGGAATACACAGAAGACCTATACAAGAAAGATCTAAATGTCTCTGATAACCATGATGATATGGTCACTGATCTATAGCTGGACATCTTGGAGAGTGAAGTCAAATAGGCCTTAGGAAACATTACTAACAACAAGCAGGCAGAGGTGATGGCATTCCAGCTCAACTATTTTAAATCCTAAAGATGATGCTCCACTTAAAATCCTAGTGCTGTAGCACTCGATATGCCAGCAATTTGGAAAATTCAACAGTGGCCATAAGATTGGAAAAGGTCAGTTTGCATCCCAATTCTAGAGAAGGACAATGCCAAAGAGTGGTCAGACTACTGAACAATTATGCTTTTTTCACATGCTAGCAAAGTTATGCTCAAAATACTAAAGCTAGGCTTTAGCAGTATGTGAACTGAAAACTACCAAAACTACAGACTGGGTTTCGAAGAGGTAGAGGAACTAGATATCAAATTGCCAACATTTGCTGAATCATGGAGAAAGCAAGAGAGTTCCAGAAAAACATCTGCTTCTGCTTCATTGTTAAAAGCGTTTGAATGCAAATTTGCATTACAACAAATTGTGGCAAATTTTTAAAGAGATGGGAATATCTGACTCTCTTACCTCTCTCTTGAGAAACCTGTGTGTGGGTCAAGAAGCAATGGTTAGAACTGGACATGGAACAACAGATTGGTTCAAAATTGGGAAATGAGTATGCCAAGGCTGTACACTGTCACCCTGGTTATTTAACTCAGATGCAGAGTATATGTGAAATGCCAGGCTGGGTGAATCACAAGCTGGAAATAAGATTGCTGGGAGAACCATCAACAACCTCAGATATGCAGACAATACCACTCTTAAAGGCAGAAACTGAAGAGAAACTAAAGAGTCTCATGATGAGGTTGAAAGAGGAGAGTGCAAAAGTTGGCTTGAAACTCAACATCAAAAAAAATGAAGATTGTGGCATCAATCCCATCACTTCTTGGTAAGTAGAAGGGGAAGAAATGGAAGCAGTGCCAGATTTTACCTTCTTGGACTCCAAGATCATTGTAGATGGTGACTGCAGCCATAAAATTAAAAGATGTTTGCTCCTTGGGAGGAAAGCTATGGCAAACCTAGACAATATATTAAAAAGCAGAGATATCACCTTGCCAATAAAAGTTCATATAGTCAAAGCTGTGGTTTTCCCAGCAGTAATGGATGGCTGTGAGACCATAAGGCTGAACGCCGTAGAATTGTGGTGCTGCAGAAAATTCTTTTTAGAGTCCCTTGGACTGCAGTCAGTCCTAAAGGAGATCAACCCTGGTTATTCATTGGAAGGACAGATATTGAAGCTCAAATGTTTTGGCCATATAATATGAAGAAAGGACCCATTGGAGAAGAATGTGATGCTGGGAAAGATTGAAGGCAAAAGGAGAAGGGGACAGCAGAGGATGAGATGGTTAGATAACATCATGAATGCAATGGTCATGGATATGGATGGTTTCTGAGAGGCAGTGCAGGACAGGATGGCCTGGTGTGTTGTGGTCCATAGGGTTGGAAAGAGTTGGACACAACTGAGCAAAAATATTTTACCACAGTTGAGCATGACCACAATCCAAGCAAAACTGAATGACAAAGAACAGGTTTCGATAAAAAATTATCCTCCCACCTGTGAGTTCAGTTCATTAGTCATTAATAATGGAAGAGTTTTCTTAAATGAAATAGAATTTCTTCTCCCTAGGTAGGCATAATAAATCCAAATTGTATGATAGGAAGACTATGGAAAAGGCCTCAGGTAAGATTTTTAATGTTATGGAAAACTTATTTCTTTTTGTTTTCAGTGGGCTTTGGGGACATTGCACTTTTTTTTCAGATCACTATCACATTACTTCTATTCAGCCATTAAAGTTCTTGTGTGATTAAAATCATATAAGGTTAAGAATGGGACCCATAATCTGGACCTGTCCTCTGGTGACTATTTATTGCACAAACTATGTGCAGCTGATCTTTCTCCTCCAATGTAATTTGGGATTCAGGAACAGTCAGTCCATCTCAATTCTCCTTTCATCGTAGGGATTTGAAGTGATGCTTCCAAAGGCCAAAGGTATTGGACCACCATATCCCACTCCTCAGTTCTGCAGCCCGAGTCTAAATCAATGCTCCAAAACTTTGGGTTTTCATATGAAGACTAGCAACCTCATAAACTTAACAGTGAAAATGGAACACAAATTTATAGGCATAAAGCACATAATTCTTTTTCTTTCTTGTAGTTTGACAAACATTATGCCAATAGGCATTCTGTGATTGATACAAAACTTTTCTGAAAGTAGAATTTAAGATTTCTTAGAATCGCTGGATTTTTAAATAATTGACATTTTGAGGTAAAAATTAAAACCAGATGGAATTAAGTACAGCTCAAATTATGGTTAAGGACACGTCATCTTATTGCAAACATCTGGTACCAATGATAAATTCATTCCAAATCTTGTCAGATGTAACTTAGACATATCACTTGTCAACACATATTGTGTACCCATCAGTCCAAACACACAATGTTTACAGCTTTCTAATTTCATATATGGTAAAACTCATTTTTGCTATGAAGAAATGACATATTCTCAAGGCCAGATGTCAGCAATGTTCAGTCTAATTGTACGCAAATTCAAAGGGGACTTACATAAAGCATGTACATGTAGTTTGCATGCTTGCAGCCTACTTGCTGCATATATTATGTTCTCATTAAATTGTTTCTTCAACCATAGTATCAGCCTGCTTATGTTTGGTAACAGTAATCTGTTTCTCTTTTGCAAGAGAGGCTGGATTATCAAGAAAAGAAGGATGCTTAAGCCACTTTCCTTCTTCTACTCTTCTCAGTCATGTTTCCTACTTTTAAGAATTCTAGATGTGGGGGTGCCATTTTAGGTGAAATGGTGGCCTGGGTCTCCAGACTGTAGAATATACTGTATGTGCTTGGCATCAGTCATTATTCAAGAGAATAATGAATCCTAATAACATTATCATGTGTACAACACTTATATATCCTTGGTTGTAAAGTTTCCGTACCATTTGGATTTTCACTCTGTAAGTGAAAACTGAGATACTCAGTTGCTTCTACTCCTCTGTACAATGAGACAACTTGATTCTGATTTATGATGCTAGCATACTTGGTCCTAATATAAAATTGTTGTGGGAATAGAATTTAAATATTATTAGGTATCATGCCCCAGTATTGTGTGATGCCTAAATAAATGATAAAATATAGTTTGTTTTTGGTGTAAATTCAGTGCTTTATAATGAAAACTGGGCCTTTCAAATGAATTAACATTTTATTTAGTTCTGTGGATACAGGTCTCTATGATCTTAAAGTCTCTACTTTAAGGAAAGTCAAACTTTCCTTTTGACCTATTACTTAAGGTTGCTCATTTCAGGTTATTCTAATCTTTTCAATAACTAGAATCTAGCTTTTTATTACATAAATCAATTAGACAGAATACATATGCACCGTGTGAATTTGAGAAATAACTAGTAATATGCAGTTACAAGAAATCTAAAGCTCTTCTATTGCATTGGATATTCCTCTATGAATTGTCAGTATGTAGAGTGCCAGAAAATATAATTATACTTTCATAATTAATATCCATTTTTCATCTAATGGGCCTCCTTCATAATCAATATTTTGCATAGATGTTTATGTTATTTTCTGAATAGTCCTTATGCATCTTGTATTTTGTTAAGGCAAGACCTGGGACTTACATTATTGTATCATATGTATTCTATGATATTGAATTGTTTTAAAATCCCAAGTATATTTAATAAATAATAAAATATGCATTGACAACCATTCTTTATATTTGTTTCTTTTCACTGAGACATATAAAAGTTGTTGTAGAGAAAATTTAGTACTTCACTTGAGTAAACTTGGAACTATTTTACTAAATTTCAATTTTTCTGGAAGTTATGAATTATAGACTAAAAGCTGTATGTACACATATACCATGTATTTGATTGCCAAACACAGACTATATCTTTCTTCCCTTATTTTTAATTATTTCAGCATGCAGGAGCTGCACATATTTCTTTATAACAATTGTGGGTACTGGTTTACAAGTAGGAAAGAAATATGCACATAGTTTAAGACTACACCGATATTAGTACTATATACAATACTAGTTATTTACAATATAAATAGCATGTCTGCTCAGTGGCATCAGACCCTGTAGTAGAACCATCATATATCTCAGTGTATATGGTTTCCTTTTGATATGCAGAGAAATTTGTTATGGATACAACTTTTCCCCCCAAGAAAACAAAGAACCACATACTTTGAAAAGTTTAGATTCTTGGCCCTGCTTTGGAATTTTTAAAGGATCATTTTCAAAAATATTTGATTAATTACTGTACCTTTTCTTTTCTTGCTTGAACTAAAGTCATACTCTTCCACTATACGGCATTTTTTTTAAAAAAAAATCCCATTTAACAAACTGTCATCAAAAGTAGCTACATGCATTTCTAAAATACTTTCATTCCAATCTATTTTGGAAAAAAAATTGAAGAAGAATGGAAACCTGGCATTAAACTCAACTGGGAAGAAGTAATTTCCTCTTCACAAAATAAGGGGAAAAGTTATCAAAAAGGACATTAAAAGTAACAGCTATATGTGGAGGTGGACCAAAGTAGAAGTCATACCATTACCTGCTGAGGTGGAGTCTGGGCCAAACTTTCATTTGTTGCTCTTCTCACATCAAACCATGATTTTTAAAGAGTCAAATTTGGACATAGCGTACTTGAAACCGTCTCTTTCACAAACACAGATTATTTTGAAATTCTCTTTAAAGAGATTTTACCTGGTGAAAACAGGGCTAGCAGACAGATGAAGAGTGGACAACCACTTTCCCAATCAAAGTTTTAACCTTTCATTCACTGCAGAATTTGATCTCTTTAGTGATTTCTTCCAAGGATTTATCAAGTGGATATAACTCTGCAGCACCGGGAGCCTGGGAATCCTAGAAAGCAATCTTAAATCTATAAAATAATTGAAGGGTAGTTTTACCGAGCTGTTCAGTGCAGTTCTGATTTTTATTACAATGTCAACAAGTGTTTAATTTGTTTTAAAGTGTAGGTTCTTAAATCTGAGTGATATACAGTAGTTTAAAGCTTGCTGGCAAGGACTACTGCGAAGGGAAAAAAA
>JANHZU010001629.1:49644-65189 GCA_032468055.1 Acrochordus granulatus
CAAAAGAGATTTGATGACATTGATTTCCAGTTGTTCCTCACTTCTGCTTTCTATGAATGGGTGAAGAAGTACATCCTTGGTCACGAAGGGCCACTGTATGATCAACCAAAGTAAAATTCAGCTAATAAAATTCAGCGGGAAAAAAAAAAGAAAGAGCACATAAAGATTGTTCTGAATTTGACATTATAAAGCAGGGAGCCAAGCCAAAAGCAGCAGTGCGCTCCCAGTCCAACCAGCTCTGGGGCCTGCTCATGCAATGACCAGTTTCATCTCTTAACCCATTTCATCTGGAGTCTATAATTAAAAGAGAAATATTTTAATCAGTAATCCCCCCAAATAAACAGTTGCAGATGTTAACTAGTGAGGCCATTTGCTAAACAGTAGAGCCGGTCACACCACTGCTATTAATTTCATGAGCCTGGGTTCAAACTTATACAAAGAAAGTGTTTTCTTGTGATTTGGGCTCCTCACCGTATGTTCCCTCTGTACGGAGGTCAGCTTCTTTTCAAGGCACTGTTAAAAAGATTTGTAGAAATAACGGCAAAGAGGCTTTGGAGACTTATCTGCATTTTGTATATTTTCAGCCCGAGAAAATGATAAAATGGAGGGGTTTTATGGAAGTTCTTGTCCTCTTGAGAACTTTAAAAAGAGCCGGGGAGAGGGCTTTTCTCAGCTGGCTTAAAACTCTGTAACCAGATGCCGTTGCTTGTGCTGAATGCACACGTGTCAGTCCCACTTCTGCAATGTTAGCTGAAGTGGAACTATTTTTTCTCAGAGCCAAGTATTTCATGATTTATACAGCCATATCGAATATCTCTGGAGGACCTTGCAAGAAGGTGATGGCGAAAACCTCAGTTCTGACATTTACAGCCCAGACACAGTTGTCTGACAGAAAGCCCCCCCACTTCCCCCCCATCGCTGGCTTTGAATGGAGCCAGAAGCTTGAGTAAATCAGCAGAATTTCTCGATTTTTCTGAGGGCTGTGAACACTAAATGTTTTCCGGTACCTACTTCCTGCCATATCTAAAACAACAGCAGCTGCTTGAGCCTGATAGAGAAGCATCCCAGAGCAAAGATTTTAACAATTGGGGTGGGAAAGAAAAAAAATGGGGGGGAGGTAGAATGCATTATTCAGAGAGGAGATAACACATGCATACATATTGCTTGTTGTTGATGATAGCTTCTAAGCTGAGAGCAATGAAGTTAAAAGCAAAGGCTCTACAGCGACCATGGGAATAAGAAGTTTCCATGCTGGCTAGGAAAACAGGGAAAGCCCGATGCACTTGTTCTATTGTATGGCCTATCAAACGTTGATTAGCCAATGTCTCCAAAGGACAGATAAGAAAGGATAAGTGACTCAGATGTGAAGGCTTTTGTCCCTTTCATTTTACTCTGTCTTTTTCAAGTGTTTTGAATATTTTCATTAAGGGAAAGTTGGGGTTATGCGAGACAAAATAACAAAGAACCAAGAAATGTCACAATGCTATTTTCAACATATTCTGTGTATTAGTTTCTAGTTTTTAAGACAAGCCCAGGGCAACAATCATATGGTTGAGCCGCCATGCTGATGATGGTTGATTTTACTGCTGTCAGGGATAAAGACCTAGTTAGATGTGATCACTTGCCTCAAATCATAAAACTTTAGCCAAAAACAGAACAACCATATATCCATATAAAGCTCTAGGCTCTGTATCTAAAAAGAGATACTATATCTTGAAGTAGAAGAAAATAAATACTATCCAGAATGATCAAGCAAATGGACATTAGAAAAAGAGGATCAAACCAAAAAGAGAAACAAGATGTCTTTGGATGCAAGAGCTCTAATGCTGGCTTGCAAACTTGTGGCAATGCTGATTCTCTTCAAGGAATTTCAGTGGAATATATGAGGAAGAGCACTTTTCTTCCTAACCCCCAAAATAAAATTCACAATAACCCAGAAATCTTTCCCTCCTACCATCTTTCATATGCCAACAAAGAAATGTGACATGAAATACATAACAATTTTTCCTTTAAAGGAAGACAGGGCCACCCCAAATACCTATGCTTCATCAACAGATGGTATGCCAATGCAACTGACTGTACAAAGCTGAAGGGTTTTCAAGAAATCTTGACAATAAAGATAAATATCATTCAGGATCAAGAGTTTAAAATAACACATAAATGAGCTGTGTTTTTAACAATGCATGACTTTAGTGCTTTAAAAGATTTTTGTTGTGGCATGATCCTGTCTCAGAGTACCGTGAGAGGAAGGTTTTCCTTGGCTAAGCCCCCACTCCCCAACTGAAAGTTGCACCAGAAATTAAGGAGAAGTCGTATTCTCCTAAGAACTAAATTATTATTTGACCCAAAGAATCTATATTAATTAATGTATTCAATTTGGCTGGATTTTTCTGTTGGATGAATGGCATGAGGGGAGAGGGAAATACATTTAAAAAAATTAAATATTTGTTTCTATGTAAGGATATTATGCAGTGGTATATTATATTCAAGAAGAGCCACTTTGGTGTAGTGATTAAGGCACTGGGATAGAAACCAAGAGATTGTGAGTTCTGGTCCTGTCTTAGGCATAATGCCAGCTGGGTGGCAGGTCACTTTCTCTCATCCCTGTGAAGGAGGCAATGGCAGAACACTTCTGAAAATCTGGCCAAGAAAACTGCAGGGAATAGTCCAGGCAATTGCCAGGAGTCAACACTAGCACAAAGGAACCAAAAAAAATTCATATTCATGTCTAATATAGCACTCTTTTGTGATATCAAAGATCTAAGCTATCAAAGAACTAAGAAGGTTCAGAAAAGAGAAAGGAAGTTTGCAGCTCTGTTTTATGCTGAAATCAGAGAACAGAATATACTATTTCTATTTTTCCCAAGCTAAATTCCTAACAGAACTTGAATGAATGAATGAATGAATGAATGAAGAAAAGAAAGAACCTAACTCCTGTTTCAAAACTTGCATTTTGTGGCTAAATTACATAGAAAAAGAAAACCTACTCAAGTTTAATGAAACTCTGTTTAATCCATTTACAAATCTGCCCTCATATATCTCATTTCTGCATATGAGCCATCTTTTGCATATTTTTTTCACAAAAGAGTGTATTTCCCAATTTTTGATTCTCAAATAATTGAGTTGAAAAGGTTAATGAAAAAAATATTTTTTTATTTTTTTAAACCTTATATATAAACATATAATTAAGTGGAATTATTAAGGCAATCAGTTATTGTTCTTTTTTCAGGTTAAAATGTAACATGGTGTTTTGAACAGGAATACTTATAAATCTTTCTGAAAAGTACTTTGTACAGGTGTTTCTCAAATTTGTTTTAAAAATAGTATGAAAAATTATGTGGTTATTATATCCTCCTCTGCTTTCAGTTTCTGTTATGTTAGCACAGGGTTTTCCCCTTTATGCAACTATGAATATGCAATAAACTGAGTGCTGCAATTTTTATATATCATTACTTATTATTCCAATTAACATTATACATTTCTTAATCTTCATGTCTCACAGCAATCTATTTCATTAGTATCTAATTAATCCACATGTCTAATCTATATGTCTCAAGTGGTCCATTACTTGGATTTAAGCCAAAAACTGAGAAGCACATTATATCCTGCCTTTTACTAAAATTTTCAATAATCAAAAAATTAAAAAAGCCAAATTAAAAAAAACACAAAAACAAAACAGACTAGATCCCAACACATTTTGTATGATAGCTAATAGCCTCTAAAAATGCCTTTTCCTCACACTTCTGGAAACATGGTTTCCTCCCATTCTCAAGATAAGAGAGAAGTATGTAGCTTGGAAGACTGGCTGCTCCCAGTGGTCCTCCTACTGCAGTTCTAAAATAAGATGGACATGGGTTTACTGCTGCTGTCATTCAGGAAGCAACATTAGAGAAGGGAAAGAGGATGTCTTCCTATCCCCACCTGCCATGCAGCCAAATGAAGATCCTTCGTCTTCACTGCTTCATTTTCCATCTTCTTCCTTACCTCCATATTGCCTGGAAAGAATTGCTGCTGCCCTTGAGAGCAACAGTTAAGTTACCAGTGTATTCAGGTGAAAAGTGACTTGCAAGGTTGATGTCAGACTTATTAAGTAGACAAAACAGGAAACATGACCAGATAAGCCAATTCTACTTTATTATAAGGCGACATTAACATAATCTTGCAAGCCTGAAAGATAAGTCTGAAAATTCTCCTGCCATCTCCTTTACAGCCGGAGAAACTAGGGAGGTCTGTTCTGAGCTACTTATCCCCCCATTACCCAGCTGCAGACTGTGTTGTCTCTTATCTGATCATTCCCTAGCCAATGTTTCTTGGCCCATTCTCCCAAGGTCTTTCCCGCATGTCATTACACATTTCCCTAGCAGTAATGGGACAACAGGCCACAGAACACAGAACCCTGTGACCAGATAGAGAAGGTGATTATGAATCTCACATAGGTTCCTACTACATGCAGTTTGAACATTTCCAATGGAAAACAACTGCCTCTAGGAGATCTCTTTGATCTAGCTTTAGCTTGTCACAATGGCAATTGTGTCTGGCTTTAGCTTCCATTGAATGGCCATTCTCTCAACAGACAGGAAGAAGGTTATCTTGGTGATGGGGCAAGGACAGCATGAGGCTAAAATGTCAATAAAGTGGCTGCCACTTCCTATTAATGAGGTAGAATTTTCCATATGTTAATTTGTACTATTTAAATTTGTACTATTCTATGGAAAAATCTTAATTTATGCTCTATTATGTCCTGTGCATACTGCACACATGAAAGATTTTCTATAAATGAATCAAGTCAACTAGAATCCAATGACATATCCTTCATCAGTTTTCCCAGAAGTCTGTTCAACGGAGGTGAAACCATACAGTTGTATTTCACCTCTCTCTCTATGAAAATATATTCAATTCTTAATAATTCCAATATTATTAAGGCTAGGAAAAGGAAATTGCCGGGGGCAGTCATGTATGTTATTTGGAAAACGATGCAAAAATGCAGGATCCAGATGTAATGATGAAAACACATTATGCTGACAGCACTTCATCCTGTTTGATAGAGACCAGTAGCACAACTTTCCCTTATTACTTTTCCAATAAAATTCACAACTGTGTATATTTTCCCATTTTTGAGATGAAATAAAATATTTTATATGATACCTCTGAGAGATGCTTCTTTTTGGTGATAGCATGGGCATTATCTTTAAGAAAGAAAAGACCATAATGATAGCAATCTCACAGATTACAGTAAGTAGACAAATCTTTCAGAAACAAACCAAAAAGTGTCCATAAAAAAATACCAAAACTAACAGTTGCCAAATATATCTAACAAAACAATCTCCTGTGCTTCACTGAAGATCTCCAAAAATAATGCTGCTCTTGTCAGTATTATGTTCAGTAAACATAATAATCCTTCATTTTTGCCTACTATCACAGGCCTAGTGCAATTTCACTATTGAAAAAAAATTGAGTTTTATTACTAAGCAAAATCTTTGTTAGCGAATACTAAGTCATCAAAGCTAATTCCAATAATAAAATTACTCTATAGTCATATTCAGAACTTAATAAATTGCTCACTTTATTTCTAACAAAGAAACTTATTTTAAAAACTAAGAACTATTCATAAACATTTCACATGTAGTAAAAACAATTAAAATATAATGTATAATTAACTTCTGAAGCACTGTTCTTGCCTTTCCTTGAACTTTTTGCATTTCTATACTTCAGTATGGCCATCTTTCATTCTCCCTTGTTCTTGTCTAGATCTTCTGTCTTGGTTCCCATAACATTGGCATCCTGCAAATGTTCTCCTAATTTACACTGTCCCAGACTATCTTGCTCTAAAGGCACAAACTGTGTTTCGAGAAATTGCTGTCTTGCTGTATTCCCCAGTTGTAAAAACCAAAATGAATGGATTAGCCAGTCTACGTGTTTTGAAATTGCCAAACAGGTATGTGATATTTTATAAGATGTGCTCCTAAATAATATTTCTTCCTGTGCCCATCCACAATGTCCCAATCTGTTTTTCATATGACAATATTTCTGCATCTGGCTATGACAGAAAAATATAATGAACAAAAATGTCCAAAATTTTGATGAAAAAGACCAAGGCCCCTTACTGGCCTCAACCTGGCTGCTGTCAGACTTTCAGAAGTTATTTTTCAAAAAATAATTTATCCAGAAGCAGTTCTGTCAAGACAGACCAGGTCATTAGAGCAATGAGAGTTTATATAGCTCCCACAATGGCTGTACACTGACCTGCCAACACTATGCAGCTTTCCAGTGACACTCCCCAGAAATATTTAAAATGAATCTCATATTTCAGTGATGAATGCAAGCGTCTGAACAAAGCTTTTTCAGGAAAGCTCTGTTAAGTTCCTGGATAATACATTTTCTTTGGCAATGTCCCAGGCTTATAAGTAAACAAAAATTCTGTCAGTTACATGCGACATGGTCTTATCTACTGAGCAATATTATAGTCATTTTAAACATCCTTCCTACTTAGAATGGCATGATGAAAGGGAGCAAATGGCTGAAATAAGGAAATGACTCTCAACTGTCTTTCCATTTATTCTATGTGAGGATATTTGGGCTAAAGGAAGCAGTTGCATTTAATGCCACAAAGATCAGCATATTTGTTGAATGACCCTAAAATGCACATAAAATACTTATTTTTAAATCACTTCTACAGTGCAGGAAATCACAGGACACTTGAATTATTTCTTTTCTACTCTTAGTTTTGCTTGCTACTCATATCAAATTGTTGAATATCAGTGCAAAAGGAAGACCAAGGTCTAAATTCTTTTATTCAAAAAACACAGTGCCTTTGGACAGTCAATTTTAGAGTTGTGATCCCTCTAAACAATGCATTCCCTTTTGACTTTTCTAGTGCAGATTCCCAGTGAATGTCTAAAGATTTTAAGATGTATTTTAGTAGATGCCAAGTGTGATATTGAAATTAGGCTTCTTCTAGTGTGGATATCCACCCAGCTTTCTTTCACAGCTACACATAACAATGCTGTCAAGAATGAGCAACATTTAATGCAGTTTATCCATCATTACTGGACTTCTCATTACAGTCTTCAGGTTAAAGACAATGGCTTAGCAATTACACTGACAAAACTCCATTTTTTTTCACCAGTTACCTAACATCTCTTTTTGCTGTTGAGCTGCCATTTTTAATCTTCCTTAACTTAGTGCATTCTAGAGTTCTGGCAACTCCCAGAATTTGGGAAGGCAGTTAAATCACTACTTGTCCTACTATTCAGGCACGATGACTTCACATTACCTTACAATAATCTTTCCTTTCCTCCTATATCAAATCAATTACAAATGTATGCAACTTGTTCTGTTACAACATTATCAAAACTTGTTTCTCCCTCCCTATCCCTTCATTTAAACCTGTTTCACTGTATTCCAATCCTTGTGTCTCTCTTGATATACCTATTTAAATTCAATCTATTTTATATTCAAATTCTCTCTCTAGGCTTCCATACCTTGCATTCTGTAGCATTAAGCTTTTATCCTTTCCTTTAATACTCTCCTCAGTCCTTTTCATCCACTGAATATCTTTCATAATGTGATGATATTTGTTTTTATAGTTCACTTTTTGATAACCTTCTCTGATTAATCCCTCATCCCCCCCTCACTGTCATTTATATTTTGTTCTTATTTAAAATGTAATGTCCCTTTTTCAGTTAACATTGAAACATCAGTGATTTTGTGATAAAATACAAGCAACCATAAAGTATCAGGACCTATGTCATTAGGACCCGAGTCTTACTCTCTTAAAGTAATCTTTAGATAATTAAATGTGACAGAAATTTGATATCATTATTTTGTTTGTATCCTGCCTTTATTATTTTATACACAACTCAAGGTGGCAAACATATTTAATACACCTTCCTCCTCCTATTTTCCCTACCACAGCAAACCCTGTGAGATGAGTTGGGCTGAGAGAGAGTGGCTGGCCCAAGGTCACCCAGCTGGCTTTCATGGCTAAGGCGGGATGAGAATTTAGAACCTCCCGGTTGCTAGTCTGTTACCTTAGCCACTAGATCAAACTGACACTAAACGTGTCTTTATCTTACAATTATTTTATCCTAAGGACTAGCAGTTGCCTAATTTTGTTTTCTTATTTTTAAACTATTATTTTCACTGCTTTTTTTCCTCTTCAATATTCACACATCATAAACAGAATGAATGGTAAATGAGATGTGCAAAGTAGATGGGTAGAAGAGAAATATATTCTAATGTTAAAACAAATTAATATACAACACATTTATAATGCGCTTATATAAAATGTACTGACATCTCAATGAAATCTCAAACTTTCCAGCCAAGAGAAGCTAAAGAGATCTGAATGACTAGGAGTAGCTGCTGCAACACCTTATGACTGCTCTAAGTACTTTCCACCTGAAATGTCGCTTTGGGAGGTTTCTCTAAGAGGATACCTTTCTACAGCTTGTTGCTACAGAAAAACAGAAAATCTTAATATCATGACCTGACCCAGTGCGGTTTCATTTAATGGCCTACCACTCAAATGTAGACATTAAGGTCCATTAAAGGTTTGACCCTAATGAATTATTTGAGTTCTTTATTTTCTTCCCTACCCATCACAACCTATGTTCACCCCAGGGTTAGTGATCCAGCATGTTTTACCACAGGAGTATATATGCTTTCAATCACCATTATAAAATGAGGAGGGGTCTTCAATCTGGGCATGCATCCAGCTTTGCTAAAACTTTCCACTAGAAAAGCCTTTTGTTTCTTCTCTGAAGCTGCTAGGCTAGGCCAAAGAAAAGGAAACACAAGAAGGGAGCAATATGTGGAACTTGAAATCTAGTCTGGTCTGTTGACAGTATTACTGGGCTGTGCAGAAGATCTGTACGTTGTTCTAATGACATCTGGACTACTGGAAATTAGTGAGCACCCACAGAAGTTTTAGGAAGGGCTAATTATGGCACCAGTAGACTAAACTTAATGCTTAAAGAGCCAATCATTTTAATCACAAAGCTGAGGTGCATGAAAAGGATATATTTCAACAGGAGAAGAATTCTGTCTGGTATAGTTCCTGTTCAAATAAACTATATAACTAAACCATGTGTATAATTGTGTGTGTGTGTAACACTCCACTTCTTCCTACACATATGGTGCAAAAGCACAGTCTTAAATAAATGTTATGTAGGAGAAATATAGACATGTCAGACTTTTAACAGTTGGGAAGTATAAGCAATCCTTAGGAGGACATTAACAATAGTTGATGGCCTCCACAACTCCCAGCATTTATTGAAAAAAGTTATTTTTAAGAAAGAGCTTTAAAAATAATTGGCTGAATTGCAGCTTTCAGTAACAGTTTGTCTTTACCAAGATTTTTTTTCCTTGAGTGTTTCTACATATGTGTTTGAGTGTTAATATTCCCAATTCAACTTTTATCTTTTTTGAAAGAGACAGATATATTATTTCAGGATAAAATGCTACCAAACTCACAGGTGCACAGAACAATTACAGAGGACAAGGGTTCTCTGACAATGAATTCATCCCTTGATAAGTGACATCCACCCAGTGGCAACCAATATCTCCACATCCATGGATCTCCTTTATGGATACGCCAGGCTTCTTCAAGGCTGTTGGCCATGCTGAGTGAAAAGTACTCCAAACACCTCTAGAAGGCACCTGTTTGAAGACACCTGGCAGATAGTTCTGTACAAATTATCTACATAAATTGATCAAGTTAAGTTCGTCTTTAGAAGGAAGTGAAACTAAAATATATGTGTAGTTGAAAAGCAATTTTAGTTCCTAATTCAATTTCCCAAAGCAGTTTCAGGTTAACTCTAGCTAATTTTTCAGATGGAAAAGTTTCAGAAACATCTTTCCTATACTACTTCCATGCTACCTTTTACTTGAGGAATTAAAAAAAAGATGGCATGAACATGAAGTTGAAACCTTGCTCCTTTTTTATATGCAACGCATGTAGAAAAGGTATTGCTTGTCCAGTTGTAACCACCATTTTGACTTTTTGTCCCCTTCCCACCCTTCAGCACTATTGCTTCATTGATTAATTTAATGAGGTGAAAGCAACCATGATAGAGTAATCAGTTTTGCTGCCTTTTGTTCTTATCAAACTAACCGTTTACTGTTTTAATAATGAAATTTCGTTCTGGAAACAAAATCTGTATTTTCCCATCATTACATCACTGTAAGAAAAAAGAGAATTATCACTAACAAAGTCAAAGCATATGAGACTTTTTTCAAAGTTTCAGATGGTTCTGGCATTCAAATTCTTCTCTGCTTTATTTATTTCCAGAGATGGATTCTTGTGGAGCAGTGTCATCAAATCTGCTCATCTCCGGATAGATCAAACTATAGTTCTCGTCATTTCATGCTTATTGGAGAACAGGAAGAGGATCAATCTGAAGGCCATTCTGGAGAATGTGCGATTTGACTTTTCCATAGCAATTACCAAACAGTTTATGAGTTCCAGTCATGTTACTTTCCCAATGCATAACAATATACGGCTATGCTAAATTGATTGACACATTATGATCTGATTACATATTTGTTTTTAGCCACTATGGTTTCTAAGTAATAATTTGCAGTTTAAATTGATGTATGGATTATTATGTTTATTCAATAATCTGTAACTAAGCTTGTAAACTCTGTCAAAAGTTGATCCATCCCTGAAGACAATCATGACCTATATTCAGTTGCTCTTTATGTTTCAGATTTCTGCCTACGGGGTTCAAAATAACATCTTCAAAATCTTCATTTGCAGTTTACTACAACCCTAAAGATTACATTACAGAAATTAATTAGATTATTTTTGAAATGTGAACCTGATGTTAATACTGCATATAAATAATTACTATTTAAAGAATTACTATCATATTAGATTGTTTTTGAAATGTAACCTTGATTTTAAAAATCCATGCTTTAAAAACACTATTATTTTGTTGTTGTTGTTCTGTAGAACATGATTTGTTATCAACATATTCAAGAAAACACAGATTAATAGTATCGCTGTAGAAAAGTTGGCTCATCGGTTAGTTTCCAGGAGTCTCTTCCTGTTAATGCTGACGTATTCCCTTGTTGCTTATAGAGATAACATTTATTGATAACCCTTACTAATTTCTTTGATGTACTTAATGGTAGGAAATAACTTCACAACTGAATGGCATTGTGTAGTAGGAATCAAAATATACTGAAAGAACATTACTAAGATTAATAATCTAAATGACCTCCCTTTGATGCTGAAATGGCAAATACTAACACTTTCAAAGTAAAAAATCTGAGTGCTACACAGAGAGGAACACTTTGAAAAGTGACATTCTGATAAAAATAAAACATATTCAGCTTCAAGAACAGTGACTTTATGAGCTAAACTATCTCTCTCTTGTCCTATTTTAAAAGGCACTTAGTAGTACATTCAAGTTTGTGCTTATTTTTCTGTTTCTAAAAGTGATTCATTATTATGATTATATAAATAAAAATTAAAATCACAGCTGCCAGTTCTTCAGCTGGAAGTGATTTCATATACATCAAGTTCTTTCCAAGAACCTCGGACATCATCATGTATAGGCATAGTAGATGTGCAGATCTAAGCAATGGGGCCTTTTGCAATTGACAGATGGAAATTTTGTAAATGTGCAGATTCTCTAAATGCTGTCCAAGATTTTTTGTTATGGCACCCAGTGTGCCGATAAACCCTGGGACCCTGACAACCGGTTTATGCCGTAATCTTTCAATTTTGATTGAAATTACTTCTTGAAATTTCTCTGATTGAAATTATTATTGTCATGGTTAGTCAGCCAGATGTTTAGACTGGATTTGGCATTTTTATCCTCCTATCAAATCCTTTCCAAGACCTGAGATAGGCAGATGTTGTTGTTTGCTGTTATTAAAGGTATTATTGCATGATGTAAACTGTTCCAAATAAAGCTGCCTTTTGAAATTAACTGATGATGTTTTTCTTTGTATCAACAGTTGTTAAGTTTGGGGTGTTACATAGCAGATGCTTGTCTATCTAAATTGTACTATTATTTTGGGGTAAAAATTTAAAATGTGTTCAAGTTTCACATGAATGACTCAAATTCATTCACTTTAATACTATGAAAAACACTGTCATAAAAAAATGATCAGAGGTGACTAGATTAAGCATATTTTTCAGATGTTCTGGCATGAAAATATCTTTCTTGACATAAGAAAGATATTTTACAAGAATATAAAACGGGGTTTCCTGCATTTTTCTAATTGTTTAATTTAATATGTCTACAGACAATTAATTATTATATTATCCACATGAATATTATACTAGTAGTAACTGGGGAGTCATATGACATTCTGGATGTGATGAATACCACTTGGATTTCTTTTCAGAATGATAACTGAGTACTTAAGTGGGGTACTTAAAAATACATTAAAATCCCTGGAACACGAAAATACAAAATTGCTATTCATGTTTTATATTTTAACTTTTAAAATGAGAATTTTGGTGTAGTCATGCTGCTTAGAGTAAAATATTACAAATACACATACAAGTTATTTCTTTTCTCCCCTTCCTAGCATTTTCCTGCAAGTGCAGAGTCCACTTTTTTTCTGATTGATAGCTGTCCACTGGTTACAACAGGAATTGACTGATCGGCTTATTTCCTGAGCCTGATATCGTGGGCAGAGAGAAAGTGACTGATCCAAAGTCACCCAGCTGGCTTTCACACCTAATGCAGGACTAAAACTCTCAGTTTCCTGGTTTCTAATTTAGTGCCTTAAGGTTCTATACCCATGAGACCAAATTAGCTCTCTTGTGATTGATTTCTATTACAAGAACATTTTAAGTATTATATTGATTGAAAAATTAATTCTGTTCAAAGGTATTTCTTCATCTTTTGGAAGATGACTGTCTTAGGCCAAACATTTTAAGTTTCAGGACTTTAAACACTATATCACAATTCAGTGAAGTAATGCAATAAATTCCAGATTTTATTTTTTATTGCTTTAAATGATTTAGTCTTTGGAAGCTGGACAAACGCAGTATAGCATTTTAGCAATGCAATGGTCCATGCAGAATATACATGTATGAAATATATAGATACAAACTTGGCTATGATTTATAATACAAAACAAATGACAGCTTTAATTTCAGATACTAGAGAAGGAAAATAATGTGGATGGGATTTTTTACATAGATATTCTTAGATAAAATAGCATATTTTTTGTCACTTAACCCTAATTAGTAGTCTGATATATTTCAAGCTGCTATATGATGGATAGGTTTCAGTGTCATTCTGCTTGCCATTGGCAATGGCATAAGCCAAGATCAATAATGGTTAACGTTATTGTACTGTAGTTCTTGGACATGCAAATATTTTAACAATGACTAATAGCACTTAATGTTTAGGTTATGGACTTTCATTAATGTTGACAATAGCAAATAAATCATTCCTATACGTATGTCATCCAAGCAGACTTCTGTGCCATTCCACACAGCTGTTAGTTGTCAGTTTCCCCCTTCCTGAATGCTTCAGGAGGCTACAATAATAATTTTGTGGCTCAACACAAAATGTCTGAACACAAACCTCTACATCTGCAGACTTACCATCATCCAGGTATAACTGGTCCAATTCCTCAGGTTCTTGCTTGACCATTACAGGTATAGGGGCCAAATTATGATTATTGTCCTCATGCAACTTGGTCAACGACAGTGGCTGATTTGCTGAAGTTTCATTTCTTTGAACATTCGGCAGCTGCTGTTGGCCCATTACAGTTGAGTGAGTTGGACTGCAGGACTGCAAATAGGTTGACTCTTGGGTTACAGATGGAACTGGAGAGGAGGGACTGTTGGGATAGAGTGTTTGTTGATAACCAAGGGAACAGGTACTGCTCAGATGTTGACTCACCTGCGGCTGCAGCATGATGTGAGATGACTGATCAGGAGAACTTGGGTGCACAACAATAGACCTTGGCACTTCCTGTATGGTAGGGACACCTCCAGCCGTCTGCTGAAGTCCTAGATGATTATGGCCTGGGTTGGTGATGCACTTGTAAGCAGGAGAGGAAAGATCGTGCAGCTTAGGACTAGAGCTGGGAGGTGATGATGTCATAGTGTTTCTCTGCTGACAGGACACGAAGCCAGCTACAAGGCACGAGCCAGGATCAGGAGGCATCATGATCTGTTGGTTGTAATATGGTTTAGAGAGAGGGCTTAATCCATGACTCCTTGGTCCACAGGTTTGAGCAGACTCGTAATCATCAGCGGGTTCTGTTTTTATAATTGGAACTGTTGAAAGAAAAAGAAAGTGCTTTGAATAAACACAGAGTTAATATGATCAAGTTGGCTTGTGGCTAGGATACCCTTTGCAAAAACAAACAGTCTTGAATAAGACTCTGTATGTCCTTTGCTAGTTCTCCCCCTCTCCCTCGCCAAAATAAGAATGACTCATCTAAGCAAGAAAGCCACAGCTGGTTCTAATACTGAAAAAGGCTATTTTTTTTGGACTCTCCTCCAGCTCTAATGTGCTATAAAAATCTATTTGCAAATAGTTGTGCTACAGTAGAAGCCCTGGACCCAAGGGCTCTATGGATCTGTAGTAATCAAAGGAATTTTTAAAAACTTGGATGTACTACTGCTTGTCGACTGCTACTGATGGCGCATTTGATAGATGTCTGCACAACGGGTAAATTCAAGCACAGGGAGTCAGTGAAGGGGCTTTCAGAGTTCACAAAAACAAAAGAGAGAATGACAAGCTTAAGAAAAAGTATACATTCCGTCATAAAGCTTTTTTATAGAAGAAAAATTTGAACTGCCTTAAAAAATAAAATTAGTGTCTGTATATAATTTTTATAATCTATACGACAGCAGAGAGATACTTCAGAAAGATAAGTATCCACATTAGACTTATTTAATTCACAAGTAAGACTATTTTGGGACTAAGCTAAATTTTAGCCAATGTTGTATCAGTTCACAGAAACACTTAACATTTTTTTAAAAAACAATTTATATACAGAAATGTGATTTAAATAGCATTTTCACAGATACGTTTTCTATGAGTAAGATACAAGGTGGAGTTAAAGCTGGCAGATAGTTACTCTTCTTCTTTAGGCTTCTCCAGTCAGGGATCGCCACAATGAATCTTCTATTTCCATCTTCAGCATCCTCCTCAGTCACACCGACCTCCTGCATATCCTCTCTCACAACATCCATGCACCTCCACCTCGGCCTTCTTCTCTTCCTTCTGCCTGGTAGCTCCATCCTCAACAATCTCTTCCCAATATACTTTTCATCCTTCCACAACACATGCCCAAACCATCTAACTCTTGCTTCTCTCACTTTATTGCCAAACCTTCCTACTTGTGCTGTCCTTTTAATATACTCATTTCTACTCAACTTTGTCACACCCAACAAAAATCACAGCATCTTCAACTCTGCCACCTCTAGCTCTAACTCTTGTCTTTTTGTCAGGGCCAGTCTCCAGGCTGTATAGCATTGCCGGTCTCACCACCTTCTTGTAGATCTTCCCTTTCACTCTTGCAGATACCTTTCTATCACAGATCACTCCTGACACTCT
>JANHZU010001629.1:142641-152871 GCA_032468055.1 Acrochordus granulatus
GTCCAGATGCCTGTTTTTTAAACTTTGTTGCGATCTCTGTATATTAGTAACAATTCATCAAATTAGAGAGGTATGATTTCCTGCTTTTTTTTTAAATAAAAGCAAAAAATAGAAATATATATACCTTC
The DNA here is from genome assembly GCA_032468055.1 of Acrochordus granulatus. NCBI lineage: Eukaryota > Metazoa > Chordata > Lepidosauria > Squamata > Acrochordidae > Acrochordus > Acrochordus granulatus. The sequence goes on from JANHZU010001629.1 coordinate 142,770, forward strand.
AAGCAGGGTTGATATATCCGAAAAAAGGAACATCCCTTCCAAAAATATAAAAGTCTACACCCCATGAAAACTTTAGCCTCTGGAGGTGGGGAGTGTGAAAACAGTAAGTTCATGGACACAACAACACGATCAAAGCCCCAGCTCTTTTTTACATGTGTGGAAGACATATTAAAGAAGTGTGTTTGCAAGATTTTTGATTGCACCCACTGTCTTGATGTTTTTTGACCCCTACCCTCTGGATGCCGAACAGCAATATATATGTGATCAAACTGTGATCAAATTATAATTTTATTATAGGAACTTAGGTTGATGGATATAAGAAGAGACATAAGATCATTAGAGCAAAAAGAGAGATAAATAAATGTCATTATCCTACATAAGTGTAGCTGAGCAAACATTAACCAATTTATATTTATTCAAGAGAACTGTTGAAGCTACAGCTTCATACAAAAAGCCAGAATCACAGAAAAAAGGCTTTCCTTAATCTTATATCTTGTACAGTTGTTCTATAGAAAATCAGATCATTGCCAATGCTTTGACTCTTATAAGAGAAAAGACAGGGATACTTCAGTAGCCCCACTTTTAGACCAGGACATTGAAAGCAATTGCCTCAACATTGGTGGTATCAGAAACACTGGGCTGTCTTAAGGCCACAATTACTTTTATTTTCAGGCATTTTCACCACTCCTTTTCTCTCAAGAGTACAAAACAGTTTATAACATGGGACTGCTAGTTTGGACTCTAAAATGCCTCAAAAATATAGAACAGACAGTGTAATGATTTTGCACACCACAAAGGACCACTGGCCTATATACAAGCAAAAACATTTAAAATACTATCCAGATAGTAAGGAAATTGCTATCTAAGAATCTGCAGAAATTGGTTTGAATTTGCTTTTAATGACTAATGTGAAAATGAATCATATTGTACGAAAAGCAAAAACATAATGTTATAGCAGTGATCCTAGACACCTGTAACTATTTGAAGTACTAAAGCAATTATTGGGAGGAGGAAAAACAGAACAGAAAATAGAGTATTTTACGAGACTTTTAAAATATTACATCTAAAGAAACTGTACCTCATGTATGATGTTGGGGTCAAAGGTTTTGATTTGGCCCACTGAAAGGGATGCTGTGGAACTGAAAGATACTGATCACAGAAGCTTCCTTTCCTGATGTGCTGGAACTCGGGAAATTCCTCTGGTGATAAATCAGTGATTGGTGATATGGTCCCCTGATCATCTCCACTAGGCTCAGTCTTGAGTGCCATGGAAGGAGTGTGATCTATTGCAGTTTTCCTGGACTTGATAGGAATCCCATCATTCATATCTATTGTGCTGTCAGTAGTGAGGGCATTGATTGCTGCAACAATGGCTGAACTGGTATACTGGTTAGTGTTTCCCAACCATGTGTCATCAGTCACACTAACCCTTGGAGAATTCTGGGGAGAAGGGGTTGGGGAATGATGTGGTGAATAGGATGTCTGTCTGCCATTCAAACTGTATTTTCTCTTATTACAGGGAGATGGTGGTCTAGAGTTGCGAGAGCTCAGCCAGTTTTCTTCAGTAATGCTTGTTCTGGGAGATGTGGAAGGCGAATGTCGGGGAGAACTAAGGAGTGTGCAGGGAACCAAACTTCGTTGATACCTCTCCTCAGTTTCACTGGTCTTGGGTGATACACAGGGCGATTGCCAGGGAGATGTCTGAGGTGAAGTATAAGAATAGGAATAATTTGATTCATAGGAAGACGCTTCTGAATTGCAGCTTCTGGAAGACAGGCTACTAGCTGGGCTCAGACAAGATGGGTCCCTGTAAGCCTCAATATTTGGTAAATTCAAAGTAGCAGTAGAAGGTGATCTCTTTGTATTCTGGGTGGATTCATCAACTTCAGATTCATGGAAGAACTGATTGTTGTTTTGATGCATTCCTAAGTAAGTGGTTATTTCAATTCTAGGACTTTCTAACGCTGGCACTCCATTAGGTCTGATACTTGGAGGCAAATAATATCCAGCAGTACTATTGTCAGGATGCCCTCCATAACCTGAAGGATGATTAGTTGATGAGACACTTGGAATGACTGGAATAGATGTTTGAAGGCCGTGGCATGGAGTTGGCAGTGAAGAATGTGCCACATTTAGAGGCAAATTTGAATTTATATTGGAAGATGCATAGTTATAATGTTCTGCAAAAAGATAAAAAACAAAAAGAACATGAGATGTTGCACACATACATACACACAAACTCAATTATTAGTTTGGTGAATCCCTGTTATGATGCAGCGACTATACTATAGTATTCTCTGGAATCAAAATACCTTAACCTTTTCAGAGACGGCCAAGAGCTAGTGTGATTTAGCTATTCAAGTGTTGGACTAAGACAAAAGACACTAGGTTCGTGTGTATCCTTAGCCATGGAAGCTCATTAGATGATTTGGGGCCAGACACTTTCTTTCAGACCCACCTACCTCATGGAATTGTTGTAGTGAAGGGAAAAAAAACTGGAGAAGGGAAGGCTACATATGCCACCTTGAACAACTAGAGAAAGGCAGTAACAAATAAATTTAGAAATTAACCAGCTCTTGAGTTAATTCTCCATTTGCTTTTCAAGTCAGAATGGCAATGACATCCTTTATAACATGACTACTCAAATTATTTTAGAGCAGAGTGAGGTATTTAACCTTTAAATGATGTGCCAGAATCAAACCAGAGCCAGTGGCCAGGACATAAAGTACACTTAATTTATTACCGAGTTAAACAGAAATAAACTTAATGCAATAAATATGATCATTCTCCAATGCACAATTATAAATTGTTCTCCTTCAGCCACATAGACACAATATGGAGGATCATGGGGGCTGTCATTACAGAATTGCAGAGCAAGGAGAAGCCTGTAGGCTGAAGATATTTTTAGATGTTAATGCACGAAAGTCAGTGTGAATAAATTGTGCACTTTCTTAAGCATTCTGGTATACTGGACAATGCTGTGATTGTACTCCACAACAAGGATACAAGCTGCTCTTTAGAGACTTCTTTTGAATTAAGCAGAAAGAATGGAAATTATCCAAGTAACCTTCTTGGTACCCTCAGAATATTCAAAGGCATTTAAAATCTCATTTGTCATAAATTATGTGAAATATATGAAACATTACAAGCAAGCTTTTTGAAGCTGTGGTTTAACTGTATGAACAACAGAATATTGCAGCATCTTAAATACCAAGAGGTTTAATTCTGATATATTTTGATTATAAATTTGGTACAAGTAGCAGAGATGCCCCATCTAGGAACAGCTAGGTAGTAATAACAAGTAATGTAGGTTTCTGTGATCTGACTAAAGTTTTTTCTGTTTCACATGATAATGCAGCACAGATATAAAAAGACTGTAGGCCTACTTCAACAGATAGGATCCCCAACATAGCATCCAATGGCACCAGTGTATCCACAGACATTTCTTACTTCGTCCATCTATGTTCCAACTTCATTGTTGTGAATCCAACACACAGAGTCTCTCACAGATTCACTTGGACTCTGACTGGTCAAGTCCAAGTGAGTTGCCCAAGCACTCTTGTGATATTATCTGGATTATGTTTAATTCTATTACACTCAAAGAAGAAGACAAAGTTCTTCATTCTGTTTGTTTGGCTACCTGTTTGCTAGACCCTGGACCCTCCTGGGTTATAAACGCAGCCTGGAAGGTGACAAGATGGGTCCATGTAGTGGTTTCATTCTCACTGAGACAGGGCATGATCCCATCAGCACTGAAGGAAGCCCCTTCCTCAAGAAGTCATGGCTTCACCCTTCCCTGTTGAAAAAGTATTGGCCAATTTCCACTCTTCCCTTTTTTTGGGAAGGCTGTAGAAAAGATGTTGCATATCAGCTACAGAGGATTTTTGAAGAAGCAGATAATCTGAATCCGTTTCAATATGATTTCAGACCAGGGTACAATACAGAGACAGCCCTGTTTTTGTTGATGACCTTTGTCAGAGTCAGTACAGAAGTAGTGCATTGAACTTAGTGTTCCTTAATTTCCCAACAGCTCTTGATACTATCAACTATAATATCTTTTTGGATTGCTGTGGGTCCTGGGAGTGGGGGCACTGTGCTGCAGTGGTTCACATCCTTCTTCAGCAGACAGTTTCAGTTGATGATGACAGGAAGCCAAACATCCTTAGCCCTTCATGTGTGGGGTGCCTCAGAGCTCTTGATGTCTGTATAACATCTACATGAAACCACTGGGTGAGCTCACCCAGTGATCCAGGCTGAAGTATCATTGGTATGCTGATGATAACCAGTTCTATCTATCAGTCCCAAGCTGTAGAGGAAGCTATAGCCAAGTGCCTGGAGGCTATTTGGCTCCCCTAAGATTGAGAATATTATGTGTTAGTCTTGGATGGGGCTGTGCTTCCTGATTCAAGACTTATGTACAACTTGGGAGTCCTTCTGGACTCGCAGATACTGCTCAAATAGCAGATGGCAGTTGTGGGCAGGAAGATCTTTGCCTAGGTTCATTTTGTGTACCAGCTGCACCCCTTCCTCAATCAAGAGGCCCTTCAGATAATTACTCATGCAAGTTGGACTATTGTAATGTGCTATACATGGGGCTATTGTTGAAGACCACCTGAAAGCTACAGTTAGTTCAAAATATAGCAGTGTGAGCAGTAACAGGCACCTTTTGCTATGCCCACCACTGCTCCATGAGCTGCACTTGTTGCCAGTCAGCTGCCAAAGGCAATTCAAGGTGCTCATTGTTACTTATATAGCCCTGTATTACTTATGGCCTGCGGGATCACTTGTCTCCAATTGTTTCTGTCCATCAATTACATTATTGCAGAGTGGGCACACTCTCCTCTATTAAACACTGCCCTTTTGTGGGACTGAGGAAGTGTGCCTTCTCTGTCAGGCTCCTCATCCTCTGGATCAGCATCTCCCCAAAGATAAGGACTGTGCTTTTTCTCCTTGGATCCTGAAAACCCAAGGCTCCTAAAACCTGGCTTTGATCCCAGGCTTGTGGCTGATATATTGTGTTGTTGTATTTCTAGCATCCCTGTTTTGTTTGATTTGTGTTGTTTGTAATATTTAACCATTTCAGTCTGGTCTATCTCTGTGGTTTGATGTTTTATCTGTTTTTATGGATGTGTTGGTTTTGTATGCCACTTAGCATCTACTGGAGTTGGGTAGCTGATACATTCAAATAAATTAAAAAATTAAAAAAAATATTCTGGGTTTCTTCCCCCGCCCCCCAAAAAAAGGAAATTGGTGAGTAGCAAAGCAAAGCGTCAATTAATACTAATTAGCTTTATCTACTAAGATGCTTTTGGGGGCCAAGGAGAATCTATAAACATCTTAGAAAAAGAAAACAATGGATAGGTGCTATTACAACAAAGATAATCTGGAGATGATAATGAGCAGCCAGAAGTTTGATTCAAGGATGGGATACTGAGGACCATTCTCACAAATCTGCTGTGCATTAAGCTTGCTTCCTGGTACGTAGCTGTTCTGCAACTGAGTGAACCTACTGTAGCAGCATCTGGAGAAGTGACCTCCTTCCCTAAGACAGCCATTTTATGTGACTGAACTTTCTCAATGTCCAGTTGTAATTCCAAAGGAGATAGCTCTCCATATCTGCATTTTAGTCATGTAATTGCTTAAAATAAACAAAATGGTTTCCTATCACTTTGAGGCTGGAAAATGCAAAAACTGTAGTGTAACCCATAAAATAAGTTTTATGTAATTTAAAAGAAAAATCCCTACCTTGTACATGTAGATAGCACCTTTCCCATTATCCAGTGACATCTTACCTACTACGGCCTTCCCCTCTTCACTGTTAAGTGTGGCCTCCACTACCAGAAGACTGGCCAGTCTCATGTATAGTAGAGGACTTTGGTGAGAAGTTAAAACTTCCACAGATAAATTTAAAGATTCCACAGACTAAAATGACCATCACAATTCTATGTTCTCTTTTTTTCTTTTGCTACTCTAAATCAAACAAAACAGCACAACTAAGTTAATGCTTTCTTAGCTTTTCTTACCTGCCAAAAATTAGATCTATGTGTTTTATTTTTAAATTTTTAAATGAGGTATTTACTATAAGAAATTGTCTCCAATTTACAAAACACACAGGAGAGGGAACAGCTTTTAAATACTGAACTGGATATTAAAACATTACAGTTCTTTTACACTTGTTAAATTTCACCTGCTGAGCTGAGTCTGAATGACTGCGTGTTTTTATTCATCCTCTGTTTCCACATTTAATTCTCCTCTCACCTTTGTGGTAATAAATATTCTCATTTGTGAGATTCTCTACCACTGAGCTACATTGCTGACCCATAAAAAGAGGAGGATGAACAAAGAAAAAAGAGCAAAATTCAACATGCCATGGTTTCTCTGAGTCGTGTTGCTATCCTTTCTGATGCACACACAACTTTACATTATCCTTCTGAAGGTGTGCATTATTCTGTTGAGAACTCCTCAGCAGACTCACAACGGTGAGTTCTGTATCTATTGCAATCATATCTTCTATCCTTTCTTTTCCATGTGCATGACACATGGAAAACATGACACGTGCACTTGCATATGCACGGTTTCTTCAGAGAATTTGAACGTGAGATATAACAATCCCAGGTATTCATAAAACCAGTTGCCACAAATCCATTAAAAACTGAAAACTGCCATTTCCATTGTTCCAATAATTCAGCTTGTCTTATCTATTTTTGTTATCAACCCTGCCTCAAGTTTTAACACGCCTTTGACTTCAGTTGCTTTTTAAGAATTCAGTATTCTTAAGTGATTGAAACAAAAAGGCAAGGCATCCTCTCATTTCCTCTACATATGTTTGTTTCCTTCCTTCCCCCGAGGCAAATGCTCCAGGCAATGTCACTCCCCTAACATATACACTGAGATCCGGAAAAGCTCTGTTAATGATCATGGCTCTATTCCCAAGTGAACTCCAATGTTCCTGGACTAGTTAAATGACAATGTTGACAAAGAGCATACAATACTACTCCAGCTGCTACAGAAGTAACTCATTGATGCTTGGGACTTCTTTTTCTCATGTTAAACACCATTAATACATTCAACACCTATTATATGCCTGTTATTTACCAAAAGATGGCCATTAACATCCAGGTGTGGAGCAGCACAAACAAAACAGGGCTTTTTCTCTTTCTAGCTTGGCGTTCCATCTAAACCGAATGTAAGTACTATTCTAAAATAGTGAGATCTAATTGCTTATATACACTTTGTGCACAGAATAATTTGACCTGCATGAAAAGCAGGAAATGACTCAAAAGTTACCCTCAACCAAAAACCACACTGAATATACATATCATGAGAAGAAATGGAAGCAAACTTCATACATGGAAGGGAACTGCATTTTCAGCTTTGTTCACATTCTTACCACCTCCTAAAATTGTTTCAAGGAGCAAAACAGATTCATATTTTGCACCCCAGTTCACACACTATATCTCTGTTCCCTTGTGGATAATCTTATAAAAAGACAGAATCTACCCTAATTCATCTCCTTGTCATTTCCAAAGAAGACATGGGAAAGACTGATATGCATTTATATTTTTGATATATGAGTTTTTATTTCCAAAATATATGAGAACTCCAAACATTCTTAACTTCCCTCATGTGAGATCTCTAACTCTGAATATTCCATTTTCATCTTCCTGTGGCCTGAAAAATTAACTGTTCCAGTTAGAAACTGAGTGGATCTTCAAGGCTTACCTACATGATCTAAAAGCTGGTAAAATGCTGAATCTATCATAGAGAAATTAATATAAGAACAGTTACCCTGAATCAAGAGTCTTCTCTTATTAACAGTAGACACAATGAACAAATAGTTCGGAAAGATGTATCTATCAAAGGAGGCAGAGTGGAGAAAGTGGGATACAAATCTCTATTTTGGGGTGGCAGCATTTTATGAAGTACTGTATGTGTATATAATTAATATGTGTACATTCAGTTCCTGTACCACTTTCTGGTCAAATAATATGTTATGCAAAAGTGTGTATATTAGGGTAACAACAACAAAAGTGGGCTTTCCTGCGTTTTTTTAAAAAATACACTTAAGTAGTTGGAATAGAAAAATAAGGGAAAGTCTGTGACCTAATCACAGAATGGATTTAGGATTATCTCCAGATTTCTACTTCAGGCTGATGTTTGCCTTCCCAGCTGATCAAAGGCAGTAGAAATTGGCAGATAAAGTTGGAATAGACAGCTCTACTCACACTTAATATTTGGAGGATTTAGAACATCTGAATAGGGCTCTTAAAAATCAACCTCTTTTACAACAAATAGCCACAAAACAAGCCATTATCTATTTCATTCTTACAGCTACTATGCATATTGTTCAACTACTTTCATCCTGTTTGCACCAATCATATAGTGATTAGATGATATTGCTCATTCTCAAACTTTGTGATTCTACAACCCGAAAGTAAATTTGGGTAACCCCCCATGAGTAAAAAAAAATAGTTTCACTGGAGAATTCCAGCTCAATTAGTACAGCAAAGGCAAAATTTTAAAAATTTTGGAATCCCCTTCCAAGCTGCTTGTGCCTCTTGGGGGTTCTGACTCACAACATGAGAATCTGTAGGTTATATGAATTAGGTCTGTACAACCTAATTCTTTTTGTCAGCTGCATAGTAATATAGAAATTTCATGATCAGAGTGCAATGCAGCCTACTTTCTAAATGTCTGGTGCAGTCTGGCTTAAAAGAAAATATACAGTACTAGTATGCATATTTAAGGTAAGGTTTTCAAGATTGTTTTTCTATATACAGTTACACTACGGCCACTACATTGCTACTAGGAATACGCAAAGGCTAAAATGGGAATTGGAATCCAGAGGCCTAATGGGTCCAGGTAATGGTGTACATATCACAGAATCATACAACTTCACAAACAATATTTTCAAACCAGGGATTATATGGGATCACCTCCATTTATGTAACCAACATAAAATTAACAACAAACTTCGGTATCATTATTTGTCTATTTCTCCCACTGTAGTTGAATTTCATAATACCCTGAATTAAAAATTAGAAACGGGCAATCTGATGAGACATTTTTAATCTATATATAAATCCAGATTTTCCCTTGTTGAAAGCCAATGCCAAGCTGCTGTATCTCTAGACCCTGCATGAGATTATTTTCCCCCTTACTCTCCTTTTGCAAATTTGGCAAGCCACCTGATTCCCCTAACACAGGACACAGCTCCAGCCACACAACATGCTTTTAATCAGTTTTATCCTCCAGAGTTTCAGGGATGATTCTCAATATCTACACGGGCAATGATAGGAAACCTGCCCCTCCACTCCCACCCCTCAGTCATGGCTTGCTGTCCCCCAGGGGCATTTCCCTTCTAAGTTCCCAAGTGGAAGGATGGAAACCTGGGCCTTTAGAAAACAATTTCCATGATGGAACAGAGAAGTGAAGGTCTGGGCCTTTCTTAAAAGTTCTCCAATAAAACAGTAAAACTTTTTGTTTTTTGACAAGTCCATTGTGACATTTAAATGGCAGGCCTGTCTTTTGTCTTTTTTGTACTGTACAAGTTCCTCGATGGAACAGGGAACAACGGTCTTTGACTTGGTTCTTTTAACCAGGTGAAGCTGGCGGGAGTGCTACCGGCTGCCCTCCCACGCGATGGGGAAAAATGGTGATATGGAGGTATTATCTTTTCTTTTTCGGTGGAGGACGGAATTTAAAAAGGGACACCCACAAAGCGGGGGCCGCGATCGCCCAGTCGCGGCGGAACAAGGGCAAAGGGATCGCTGAGCCGGCTTCGTCGGCAGCCCGCTTCCCACGGGAAAAGCCGCGACCTTCTCAAAGCCCTTTGCGAAACGCGCAGCGCTGTCGTTCGCCCTTCGGAAGCGGTCCAGGGACATCCCGAGCCCGAGCAACTCCCCGGGGCGGGTCCCCCGCCTCCGACCGAGCCGTCCCCGGAGGCGTCGAGACAGAGCGAGCGAGACGCCTCAAGCCAGCAACGGGCGGCGCTTCGAACTCCCTCCTCCGGCCTCCCCGCTCAGCCGACGGCTCCTTCCGTCCCAGAACCGCTGCCTTTAACGCGCCGCGGGCCAGCGCTCCCCGCCTCCCTCTCCCGCGC
>JANHZU010001629.1:172398-186426 GCA_032468055.1 Acrochordus granulatus
TTTGTTCTATTTCTGCTTTATATTGTGTGTTAATCATTGTTACTTGTTTCAGATTTTAGGGACAATCATTTCTACATCAAATTCCGTTGAAAATGATTTTTTTGTGAATATTTTTGGGGGTGCGGAATGGATCGTCCGACTTTCCATTGTTTCCTATGGGAAACCTCGCTTTGCTTTAAGAGCATTTCGCACTAAGAGCGTTCTTCCGGAACGGATTAGTCTCGTCTTGTGAGGTTCCACTGTACATACTGTGGCAGAAAGAGAGATGAAAGATAAATAGGAGATATTGATGCAAGTGAGGAAGTCTATAGAGTGCGTTGCTATCGTCCATCTTAGATGCGCTTACGAGGTTCTCCCTAAGATTCAAATGGCCACCACTCTGATAGCATTTCAGAGTCCCGAAGCCCTTTGGTGAGGATGATCGATACCCTTTTTCTTTGTTCCTACCTGGGTTTGTTTTCTCTGCCATCTTTTTTTTCTTTGTTTTGTGTTGTTGTTGTTTTTTTTTGTGTTGTTCCTTGGAAATCAGGCAGCGTATACATTTAATACATTATTATTGTGGTTCGTCACACAATCAGCCAGTTGTTTAGATTGGATTGCGCATTTTTGTCCACCTTTCAAGTCCTTTCTAAGGAACTGGGATAGGCACATGTTGTTCTTTAATGGTAGTTAAAGGTATCATTATTATTAATTAGGAAGTGCCTCCTGCACTGAGTCTAAATGGTCGCTGGCATACAAACCCAAATCAGTGAAAGACACTCTTGGTGCCTACTGCGGCCATTTGCATCTTCCCAAACAGCAATGAGCCCACAAAGATCCCCTAAGGAACTCTGGTAGTTTGGGAACTCTGGAAGCTTGGTGCAAATTCCTCCCGTTTCTGGATCTGTGTTGACCAGATAAAATCTCAGTTTGTGTGTGCCCTTTCCCAAAAGAATTCCAACTGTCTCTCTGGGATTAGGAAATAGAAATCGGAGTGGTTCCATCCAACCTTGCTTCTCAACAGAAAGATGTCAAAGCCGCTGGGAGTAGAGGCACCTTAAAAGGGGTTAAGTGCAGTTGATGGATGGATCTGCTCGGACAGACATTCCCAGAAGGAAGGCTGCTGCAGTTTAAAACCCCTCTGCCCTGCCCAAGGCCATCTGCAAAACAACCAGCTGAGTTTGGAGGCTTAGTTAGTGGACTTGGATTTGTAGAACATAAACTTCTTTGTTATATCTAGTTAGACTTCAACATTGCAAAAAGAATCTTCAAAATAAAATCCGCTTATAATAGAAGGGACTCGGTGGCCTAGTGGTTAAGATGCTGGACTTGTTGACCAGAAGGTTGGCAGCCCGAGTTTGAGACCCAGGTGCCACGTAACGGGATGAACTCCGTTATTCACCCTAGCTCCTGCCAACCTAGCAGTTCAAAAGCATCTAAAAATGCAAGTAGATAAATAGGTGCTTCCCACCTAAATTGGTGGGAAGGTAACAGCATTCTGTGCACCTTGGCATCTAATCATGCTGGCCACATGACCACGGAAGCTTCTCTGGGCGACGCTGGCTCTTCGGCTCTGAAACGGAGATGAGCACCGCCCTCTAGAGTCGGACATGACTGAAAGGGGAAGCCTTTACCTTTACCTTGCAGTAATTGCCACAGCAATAATTACTGATGCTTTGGAAATAAAAAAGTATGTTATTTTAAGATTAAGTCAAACTTTTTTTATTTCCACTGATTCAAAAAGTCAGTAGCGTCCAGAACAATCTACCCCAAGAAATTTCCCAAAGTTTTTAAACAGGCTCATTGTTCCATGAATTTGTAATTTCCCTTAGAATTTGCAGTGCTGTGATTTTCAGTTATAATTCAGCATAGATTCCATAGGATTTGCGCCTGAACCAGCCTAAACAATTTTTATCGCTGCGTATTATTATATCTATTCTATTTTCGTCATGGTTATTCCTGCACTTTTTCACATGGCTCACTCCTATTCCTCATCAGTCCATTAGTTTTCCCTTTTTCCCATTTCTTTAACTTTCCATTTAAATGCACTATCATCTTTCCTTTAATACATAACTTTCCATTGTGTAAGAATGAATTCCAGCACACAGACCTCTCTCCCAAGGGTATCCAAATCCTTTCACAGTCTGGAGCATTCCTGAAATTTATCAGCTATTCCCATCCTATTATGATGTCATCTGCATGTCTGGACTAGCAGTTCAGTTTATAAGTCTTAGCATACAAAGAGAGATTTGAAGGATACCCCCCACCCTGTTTGTCTACTCCATGTGTAGTTTCTTCCATTGCCCCAGCCCAGCCAAAGCCCCTACTGTGGGTCTTCCCATTGGTACCTAATTGTTCTCTAGGGGATGATATTTAGACTGTACTATAACAAAAAAGTGTAACTTGGCCACAGGCTGACTTGTACCATTCACTCCCATAGCCCAACTTACTTCATAGGATTCTTACAGAAAAAGTTTGGAGTAGAGAATATTATGTATATTACTTTGATTGCCTGAAAATAAGGTAGAATGCAGATCAAATAAAATAACAAGAATATTGTTAGATGTACTTCAAAGACTGAACAGCAGTTGCCCATGATTTAAATTTGCATATATTAATAATATGGCTATGTGCAAATTTTGAAAGAATGACTATATTATTCAAGAAGGCAATGGATTTTTACCCAAGTCATCTTAAATAATTTTCAATAAATTTAACTACCTATCTGTATCCATTATATACTGTACCAAACCCAAGGTAAATAAAAAAATCAACATTTAGACTCATAGCTATTCAAACATAAGTTATTTTCAAGCCACTGAAGTTTTCCTTTTAAACAAAATGAAATAAAACATTGAAATGCATTTCATATGGCAGAAAGCTATTCAACTAGCTTAAGCAATTATGGCAGTGAATGGATAGAACTGAGGAGTTTGGAAAAATCAAAGTGTGACTGTGCAATAGAAAGGACCATTTTAACCTTTTTGACCATCACTCTTTGGATGCCTCTGAGCCCGGATTCCACTTGTGATTAATAATTTTCTGTAAACAATATCATTTACAGAACACCTGGAAGAATTGGGAGAAGCTAAGATGGGATTCCTTTAACTACCTGCACCCTAGATGATTCAGAGCAAAAAAGAGAGAAATGTTGTGACTTTGCAGAAAGGACTTAAAACTGAGAAGACAGTAATAGAGAAATACTTAATTTCTCTCCTTTTATGAGGGCAGATTCAGAATATTTCTCTGCCCTCCTACCCAAAGTGTGCTATTCTGTTCTGGATGTTTGCTTGCCTACATATTTATGGATGGGTTTTGAATATGTCTTTGTGGATTTAAAGAAAAATGGGGATTAAAAACCTTCAGAGAGGTAGATATATGGTGATAAGAGGATATAAAACTCCCATATTACTGAGCATTAGTTTCCACCAAAAGTTCAAGGATGGGTGAAGTCCATTAATAAGATAACTTTTTACCTTTTGCCACTTCTAGTAATATTTCACTAACTAGATCTCCAATTTCCTTGGACTCAAAAACTTCCCCTGGGTATTATGAGACTTTAGTCAGAGACAGCATCACAGCATCGTCCCTTATGGCACCTGCCTCTGGAATGAGATCCGATTCTGAGATCTGTGTGGCTGCCACTTTGTTGGGGTTTCATAAGGTCTTGAAGACCTGGTTCTTCTTCCAAACCTTGGGATGAGATAGAGAGAACCCCTTGTTGAATGTGTGTTTGGATAGAGTGATTGGTTCCCATCTTGTTTTATTCTGTGTTGTGTTTTTATTGTCTGTTATACTGTGGGTTGCTTAGAGTTGTTTCGGACTAAGTTGGGTGCTAAATTGAAATAAATCTTCAAATGATGAAATTGCAGCCATATAAACTGAACAAAACAACAGTTTCTTCAGTCAGAATTGCAAGGTGGAACTAAAACCTGTGTTTTCCTTACAAAGAAGGGATGAGCTGAAAATAACATATTTCTAGCTTGGCACTTTTTTAATTCAGACTCCTCTGGCTTGTTACTGCAACATCAGACTGAAATATAGATTCGGATCTCTGACATGTAGGAACTTACTTCCCTACAAAGAAGCTACAGATTCCAAGGATGGATTATTGAGCAAACATAAGCAAAGCTTGCATGTTGCACTGCTTTGCTCATCCCTCAGATTATCATTTGCTTTAAGTCCATAACACACATAAACAAACACTCATAAACACAGATACAAATTTATATCCCATTGAGAGGCTGACAAAACTTAAGAAATTAATTTAATTTCAATAACTAGCCACCATATTATGACCTTAAAGTATGGAGGGTAGATATATTTGCAAATGAGATAAATTCTGTTTACTGAAATAGAAACACACAGAGATAACAAGAAAGAACAATGAAACATTTGTAGGATTAAGCATCCTTTATTCAAATCTTATGTCTATTTCTGAACTATATTAGCACAATTAAAATATAGTTTTTCTTTACTTACATAAATGTCTTCATAGCTAGAGACACTAAAATGGAAATCTCTGTATTTTTTTGAAAATATATTTCTTGTCTTTTGTTTTGCTTTTCTTATTATTTTGTATTTTCTTGTATTTGATGCATTTAATTCAATAAAAAGCTGTACAAAAATAAAAAGTTATTCTGTGCAGCTGATTAAAAAAAGCTTTCTTCCTACAAACTCTGTAGAAGCCAGCAATCTCAGGCTTGGTTTACTGAACAAACTAAGGTGACTTTTATATATCATAGCAGAAGTGGCAACACCCTTTTTGAGCAAACTGGTGATGAAACTAAAAATAAATCAATGAAGATTCTCAAGTCATCCAGGTACAGTTGCATCCAGATACAGTTGTCTGAGGTTGGGTCATGGCAATTGTCTTCTTTTCTTGTTGGTTAGAAACATTTTGCTGCTTATCCAAGTAGCATCTTCAATCTGAGAAAAAGTTGGTTAGGGGACCCCATATATGTCTTCCAAGGTGGTTTCATTTCTCACTTAACCTGATTAGACTCATTAGATGGACAACAGAAGATGTGAATAGGTAGAGAAACTTCAGGATAAATATTGGATTCCTAAAATCACTCATCCCAAGTAGGTCGTTAAGTGTGACCTCCCTGGTGAATCACAGCAGGCTATGCTTAATGACCCACCTGGGGATGAGTAAGGGATTTACATCCCAAAGATTCTCTACTTACTCAATCTCCTAATGTCATCTAACGAGCCTAATCAGGTTACATGAGAAATGAAATCACCCTGGAAGACATATGTGGGGTCCCCTAACTAAGTTTTTCTGAGACTGAAGAAGCTGCTTGGATAAGCAGCAAAACATCTCTAACACATACACAAAAAGAAGTCAATGACTCAATCTCCAGACGAGCAGAGATAAAGTTCATTTTGGTCAGGTTCACATTTAGCTCCCTACCTGCTAAATGTCATCCATCTTGCAAAGTCAAAATCAGCTTTAGATTTAAGCAGATGCAGCCATTCAACAGACAAGGAGCATTTTAAAATGCCAATTCTAAAGTTCTTGTTTCTCCTTGAAATGGGTGATGATGCCACACAATCACAAATCACTAACAAAATAAGGGATTACAAAACTAAAATCCCACAGAGAAGTGCCCACCTAGAATTTTTTTTTTATTTTAACATGTCTGGTGAGGTCTTATGCATATTTATTTTAATATAAGAAGTCCTCTGAGCATAAGGAAGTTCCAAGTGAAAAGAACTGGCTGCAGAGAGAGATACTTCTATGCTGTCGGAAACCTTAGGACAGAAGTTGCCTGGCTGTTTTTTGATGAACCAAAAAAAATTATTTGAACTCATCTCTTGGTATATAGCTCCCTCTCCTGGGATACAGTTGGTAAGACAAGAAAAACAAAAGTTGAATACTGTACCGTAGTACGGTATATTTAAGGAAAGTGTAAAGGACGAAACAAGTACATGAATTACCATATTTATGTGTCTGTTTGGTTAAATGTATCCATCTGGAAGTCACTGCAGAGCTTTAAAATCCTGTATATATAACAAATTTAGAATACAGTGAGACTTCTCCTCTCTTGAGTAGAATTTTCTATTGCGTTGGAAAAGTTCTCAAGTTACTCTAATGTTTTTGCTATATCTTGCATTTTCTGGTTATTGTTAGTCAATAGCTTTGGAACTAGAGGCAACTTGGTGCAACTTTACTCTAGTATTAATATCATCACTGTCAGCCCAAATCAATCCCTTCAGGATAAAGTCTTCTTCACTGAAAATTACAGACAAGTGTTCTTCAAGCTTCACAACCTGAAGATGTGTGGACTTCAGTTCCCAGAATTCCCCAGTCAGGATACTGGACCAGATGTTCTTTGACTTCTTTTCCAGGTCTTAGGCCAACCTTGGCAACTTTAAGATGTGTGGACTTCAATTCTCAGAATTCCTCAGCCAGCTATTTTTGGAAGTTGAGGTCCACAGATCTTACAGTTGTCAAGGTTGGACATCCCTGGCTTAGGCAAAATGGCTGGCTTAAAGTAAACCAGCTGCCTTCTCTTTCTAAGGTAGAACTTAAACCAGGGTCTCCTTGTCCTAGTTTAACACCTTAACTACTACACCGAACTGGCTGCCATTTAATGTAATATAATAGGTGAAAAGCAATGGCCACATTATTTATTGAAACCGCTTCTGAAAATGCCAGTGGATGCAAACATTAGACATGTTCTCACTCTCCTGTTCCAGGCACAAAATATTTAGAAAGCAACTAATTATATAACCTCAGCTTAAGTATTGTATATCGCTGAAAACAAAATGGGAAGTTATGCCATCTGCTTAAAAGTTTGCATGTGTGTCCAGTACGCACAAATATATGAAGAGAGCATTTGTGTGCACAGATGTTGGACTTGGGCATTTTCTGGAATAATTGTGCCAGTGAATTTGCCTGTACTCTTCTGGCCTTACTATCCAGCTGAATTGAAAGAATTTATGAAAAAAAAAGGGAGCTTAATCCTGGAAAAGGACTAGTAACTTGTGCTGCTGAAGGTTTCCAATGCAATTTAAACGATCATAAGTGTTCATAAACTCCCAGAGCAATTCTCGAAAGCTAAACTGAGCTACCGTTTGGACCGCACATCTGATAGGATTATTCATACATTTAGCTTTAGCTGTTACTTAGCGATAAAATCGATTTGAGTAAGCCACTTTACACCTTCATCTGCCAGTAACAAAGACTGAAAGCTCAAAAGTAGAAAAATCAAAAGCTATGCAGGCTTCACAATAACGAGCAGAGTCTGTGTTTTCATTTTTAACTGATTCTTGTCATGAGTTGGCCTAATTTCTATATTGGCAGATACTGTACATTACCTGTGAAGAAAACTTTCTTGCAAATGCCTCCAACATTATTTTTCAGAATGCAAAATTCAAAACCATCTTTGGAACGAAGCCACAGATGGGTATTAGCTTGAGTTCCTCTCCCACCTCACAATGTGAAGTCCTGATGATTACTCTCATGGAAATTTTTTGGTGTCCTTCCTTTTACAAAAGATACTGATGCAGATTCTCCTGAGGCTGAGACTGTACTTGAGTCAAAGGGCCGTGTACAAGGGCAAAGCAGCTGGTCAGATGATTCATCATCCAGTAAAGTAGAGAAAAGAGGAAGAGGAGGCTTGCACAGGGTCACAAAGCCTTTAATAGCTTAACGGTTTTCCATTCTCCCTAAGTTTTGGG
Organism: Acrochordus granulatus; assembly: GCA_032468055.1. Taxonomy (NCBI): domain Eukaryota; kingdom Metazoa; phylum Chordata; class Lepidosauria; order Squamata; family Acrochordidae; genus Acrochordus; species Acrochordus granulatus. The sequence goes on from JANHZU010001629.1 coordinate 180,067, forward strand.
CCAGCTCCTGTGTGCTGCTTACTACTGTTTACCAAATGCAGATCGAGAGGTTGACCAGTTAGGCAGAAGACTCTCTAGAGTCCAGGGCACTGAGAGCTATCGTTTAGGGTTAGGCCTTCTGTAGTGGGGCCTTTTTACCAAACCTATTCAAGGATCGCACGCGAGGACAGTCAGCCTTTCCTTCCATTTTCCAGTGAAGATGACTTCCATTTGAAATGGTTATACCATTTTGAAATTTCATCTCTATGAAAATATACATACTGTTTTTAAACGATAGAGGCACTATAAAATTGGGATGGGTGTGAAATTAGGGGGATTTCCAATGTCTTTGAATAATTATCAGTCCAACTTCAAAATCCTCTTTTATTGCTCCTTGGTAGTTTCTTTGATCTGGACATATGTAGGTGAAGGAAGAAATGTTACATAGGACAACTGCACGTAACTCTAGCAAATCTCTAGAAATAACCTGCAATCTCATTGTCTGAACCTCATTATCTTCTGTATGCAATCTGGCTGCAAATTTTCATTTCCAACCACTGCTTTAAAACAACGGTTGAAAAACTTTGGGATCTGTCTGAAACCCTACCTTTCTTCACACCTTATTGCCTTCCCTGCCCAAACACCCTTCATTGCTCTCTGTGTTAATGTGTCTTATTGCAGAACAAAATAGTTTGGGGTCAGGAAAAGGGTGATAGGATACCTAAGGAATAAATTAGCAACCACAGTTTGTGTTACTGTGGGGGTATTTCTGTCCAGGCTCTTCTGCCATGTGAGTTGATTGATTTTGGGCTTATGATAAGGAGGGGGCTTATGCCACTGTTTGTGTACTCTCCCAAAAGCATGACCAAAAAGAAAAAAGCATTTGGAAACATACGTGACTAGTACCTCTCCTTCTCTTGCTTTAAAATTCCAGCCCAGGAATTAACTTCTCCATCAAAGATAGCAGACCTCCTCTGCCTAATGTTCTGAAACTGAAAGAGTTTCATTAGCAAATATTTTTTCCTCTCCTCTACAGACTCCTGCACTACTGAAGAAGGTAGAAAATAGTTTTGCCTTCCTTTAGTACTCTTATGGACAGTTGGGGATTTTGCCAGTGAAGACCAAAGGTTCACATGCGTTCAGAAATGGTTCACATCTAGTTTCCAGGGCGTAAAAGCTACTCGTGAATTTTAACTTTTAATTTGGGAAAAAAGTAAAGCTGTTTTCAAATTGAGTTTTATTCCTGGTAATCACATGAATATACCCATGATATTTTTGTCACAATCCTATGGCAGTGTTTTTCCATTGCCTTCTTTCAAGATTTTTTTTTACTTCCTCATCTAGCCTACAGCCTGGGATTTGATAGTTGTCTGTCTCTCAGGTATTAAGCATATGCATTCACCTTAGAGCCCAGGTAAAAGGCCAACTCTATCAACTGCACGAGGGTCATAATATTATTGTCAGCTGTTCTGATTACAAAAAAGGTAAAGGTTTTCCCTTTCAGTTGTGTCCAACTCTAAGGGGTGGTCATCCCCATTTCATAGCCAAAGAGCCAGTGTTGTCTGAAAAGGCTTCTGTGGTCATGTGGATAGCATGACTATATACCGAGCACACAGAACACTGTTACCTTCCCACCAATTTAGGCAGTAGCTATTTATCTACTTGAGATGCTTGACAGCTGGAAGATCGGTGGCCCGAGTTCAAGACCCAGTGCTGCCATGCAACAGGGTGAGCTCTTGTTTGCCTCAGCTCCTGCCAACCTAGCAATCCAAAAGCACACAAATGCAAATAGATAAATTGGTACCACCTACTCAACCACACCCAAATAGGTACCACCTACTCAACCACACTCAAAGAGGTACCATCTACTCCTCTAAAGTAAATAGGTATTACCTACTCCAGCAGGAAAGGTAACAGCATCTGTGTGCCTTTGGGATCCAATCATGCCAGCCACATGACCATGGAAGTGTCTTCGGATGAATGCTGGTTCTTCACTTGGAAATGGAGATAAGCACTGACCTCTAGAGTCGGTCATGACTGGCAGGGAAATCTTTACCTTTTTATTTATCTACTTGCATTTTTACCTGCTTTCAAACTACAAACTTTCAAACAGAGACGATGTCACACTGAGACAGGTCATATGAAAGGATTTGCAATCTCAGTTCTGAATTATCTGCATCTGTGAATTTAATCAGCAGCTGCTGGGACAAGTAAGAGTTGAGGATAGTTGTATCAATGGAGTGACAGCATAAAGACTTAATGGGTACAAGCTAATTTATAATTGGACCTTCATGGATTGGTAACTTGAAAGGATCTTAGCATGAATCTATGTCAATAGGATGTTATGTTCCGTGAACCTGTGACAATCCTTTATGATAAAAAGTATTATAGCATGTTCTGTTTTATATTTTACTTTTCAACAAAAGAGGGAATTGCCATTTAACAAGTGGAAGTCAATTCATGTGCTGTTTACAAGTATCTTTGCAAATTCTGGGTAATGTTTCCAATGATTAATAGAAAGTTTAATTATCACACCCAACAATGCTCTTCCTAAGGGACCTTTTTTGCAATTGCTGTCACTCCTGAATTTCCACTTTCATGTCCAATATGTTGGTAACAATACTGACATCTAATTGTCTCCAAAATTAATTACTACCCAAATTAGCTGTCTTTTTTCACCCACCTTTCCCTTTCATCTTGGAACTGTCCCATTCTGATGAATTTTCTCCCATTTGCTCTTTTAATCTCTTTCCATCCATTCTTTGCTCATCTAATTATTTCTGAAGTCTCTCACTGATGCATTTGCTTTCTCAATACCCTCATAAGTTAATACCCTGCAATCTTTTTGAATCACTACAGCTTACCTCCCCATGATCGCTGCTTCACATGGGCTTCAGTCTTTCCGAGTTTTGTATAAGCTTACTTCTTGTTTCTGGAATCTTGTTTCCTTATTACAACTTTTTTTGGAAGGACTTAGTATTTGATTTCCTATCTAGTTTATGCATATTAGACAATAGAACCATTTACTTCATATATTTCAAATGTGATTTTCTTAAACTCCTTTGTATTCTCTGAGCATTGCATTTTGTTCTGTCAAAGAGTTTCACAGTACAGCATACTGATGTTATTCAAAAACAAGCCTTATTATATTAAGTGCCCTGTCTAGAATTGTGATATTTAGTTGTTCTACATTCAGTCTTTTGTGTTTTCATTTCACTAAGAGTCCATACTAATATTCTTTATAAAGTGCTTAGGAGAATAGAATGAAATACATATTGGATTTCAGATAATGGTGCCCAGTGAAACAGAACATTTGTCTACCACTTTTTCTCACCTGTCCTTTTTATTCTGATATTAAAGCAGGTCAGACTCAAGATTTGCCAGATGATTTTTCCAGCAATTTAGAATGTTTGGCACTAACTTCTAAATATTAGGATAGAGACATTAAAATTATACCCATAACCAAGTATAATGCTTTATTTTTATGCAAATCTGCAGAATATTTCTTTGAACTTGGTCTGCCAGAGGAGTCTCCATTTTTGACTCTTTTACCGTTATCCCCACACAACACGGGTAGCTATGCCAGTTTCCAGCCCTAATAATTTATTTTTAGAAATGAAAAAGTGTTGGTATGCAGCACAAGTCTTATCTCGATAGTAAGTCATGTGAAGAACTATCTGAAGTCCTCCAAAAGTTCAAATTAAGGCTTCTTCATTTGGTAACATTTCGCTTTCTCACCTCCCTTTTTCCTCAAGATAGGCGAGTGCATTTCCTTAGGTTTTTCTTAGCATACAAACTCGCAGCTTGGCAAGCGCAAACACAGATGAAACCCCCTTCCAGAAATCTCTTTAAAATGTGGCATTTTTTCAGCAGGGCATGGTAATAGGGAGCCTGGGAGACGATGGCAATGCATGTGAGATTTTGGTGCATTCTCCTTATTTATATTTTATATTGTTTTGAATGGTTAAGATTACCACCCAGAGTTACACAGTGAGGTGGGTGACTGTATGCATTTGATAAATAAAGAAATAAAAGGAAGGGAGCTGAATGCTTGTCCGAACCCTGCTTTGGAAGAGAAGTGACAACAGACGGGAGAGACGTGTGACTGTGAAACAGTTTGTGAGTGCTTTCTGTCCCGGCATCTGACTGTGCTGACTCTGCTGCGGAAGGCACTCATCAAATCTATGGCTTTCAGCTGATGGCGTGGCAAATAGGCCTTTGACTGTAGTTCTGCATCTGAAGGAGAAGATTTTCACCCACAATTGCCTGAGCCAAATCCTCCTCACACAGTAACAGCTGTGAACCCCGCTGAGGGCATCTGTTGGGTTGTTAATACTGGTTGGGAATCATAAAGCTCAGGCTGTGTTTTGTTTATCCGAGAAATTCTTACGCATCTTCAATAGCCCTAAAAGATATTGTACCTCCTGTTTGTTTACATATAATGCCGGGACTGTTTCCTCTCTATTCCATGCTGCTGATTTTCTTCCCTGCAGGGGGGCAAGCACATTGAAGAGCTTTTTTATTATTTTCATTTCAACTGAGTTATAATAATAATAGTAATATCAGCCTAGATGCTGTTAAAACAAAGCTCATTGTAGGGAGCAGGGCCTGATTCTTCTGTTTTTCATACATCAGCATCTGCATGGAAAAAAGACATTTGAGAAACGCAAAAACGATTTTGCAGGTGCAAGAAAGCAAGCAAAATGTTTAGAGTCTGGCAGAGACTTTGGTAATAAAGGAGAAAGCTGAGTTCCTCCCTTACAGTGATCTTTTTTACACAAAGATGGGAAATGCACACGTTACAGGTTTTTTTTAGAAAAGCACAATCACCACGGTTGTTAAAACTGAAATCCTGAGGTTGCCAAAGTCTATCCATGGCTTTACAATCTTTGGTCCAGTGAAATCATGGCATAAATTGGCTATTGTAAACTTTAGACTTCAGCTTCCATCTGTCTTTTTCAGTATGGTTTGCAAGTTATGTGACACACACGTCAGATTGTTGGCAGACAGCACAGTGCAATAGCTGTAGAAAAGGTACCATCTTTTTCCAACCTTATTTCATGGGTTATAGCTTGGCTGCTTGCTGTTTGGAAAATACAGCTTAAATATAATTTCATTTACAATTATTCTGGAAAACCGTATCTTACTTGTGCAAGTTAAGAACCGGAAAAAGAAAAGTTTTGTGATGGGTATCTTAATACACACACACAAACCCAATTTATATAATATACTTATTTTTGAATTCTTATGAACTTGAGTAAAACTACTTCATACTTGAGTATTTGCATTTGTCCAATTGAATTTGATGTTACTGATTTTACTTCACCAAAAATGCATTTTATTTTTTAATAAAAACTATTTTTCCTATATTGATCTTTGCACATTAATATGGGAATTGAGCAATGAACCAGGTGCCAAACAACAAGGCCCCAGGTGTTGATACTGTCCCTGCAGAATTGCTGAAGTATATTCCACCCACAACCATAGCAACCTTGTGCCAGAAAATTTGGGAAACAGACACATAGCTACAGGATTAGAATCGATCAGTGCTTATTCCATTGCCAAAAAAGGGCAACTCCAAGGATGGTTGCAATTGCCAACAATTACTCTCATTCCCCACACAAGCAAGATTCTTTAAGATCATACAACAAAATTTGGTGCCAATTGAAAGAAAATTATCAGATACTCAAGCTTGCTTCAGAAAGGTACACATTGCTACATATTGCAAATCTAAGCTGGATCACAGAAAAATTTCAAGAAATAAAAAAAATCTACATCTGCTTTATTAAACCACAAGAAAACCTTCAGTTGTATTGATCATGACAGTTATATAGAGCCCTAAATGATCTGAGGATGCCAACACATCTGGTCATTTTGGCACAGTCACTGTACACAAATCTGGAAGCCACTGTACAAATACTATTGGTTCAAAATAGAGAAAGAAGTATGGCAAGATTGCATTCTTTCACCTTTCTTATTCAACCTGTTTGCTGAAGTGATCATGAGGAAGCTGAAACTTGGAATTATCAAAAACTGGAGTAAATGGATTAAACTTAATCACACTGAATCTCACAGCAATGATGAGCATGAAATCAAGTAAGGACTCCAGCCTGGTAACTAAATGCAGATTACTCAATGTTTCCCACAGCTAACTATGGTTGCAAAAGTTGGACCATGAAAATCTAGATATAGTGGAGCAAAAAAGTCTTTAGTCAGCCACCAATTGTGCAAGTTCTCCCACTTAAAAAGATGAGAGAGCCTTTAATTGTCATCATAGGTATACCTCAACTATGAGAGACAAAAGGTGAAAACAAATCCAGACAATCACAGTGTCTGATTCGGAAAGAATCTATTTGCAAATCATGGTGGAAAATAAGTATT
>JANHZU010001629.1:205701-227240 GCA_032468055.1 Acrochordus granulatus
GGAGATCAAACCAGTCAATCCTACAGGAAATCAAACCTGATTGCTCATTGGAGGGACAGATATTGAAGCTGAAGCACTTTGGCCACATAATGAACAGGGAGGACTCATTAGAAAAGATTGTGATGCTGGGAAGGATTGAAGGGAAGAGGAGAAGCGGATGGCATAGGATGAGGTGGATAGATTGCATTGTCAGTGTGATGGGCGTGGGCTTGGGAAGACTCCAGGAGGCAGGGCAGGGCAGGGAGGCCTGGTGTAATGCAGTCCATGGGGTCATGAAGAGTCGGACACAACTGCACGACTGAACAACAACAAGAAGGTTGCAAGAGTTAGGCACCTTGCTAAATGTCTTAATGGAAAAGATGCATTCATTGAGTGCCCTATTTCTATCTGGAGCTCAGAAAATACAGCAATATAGCCTTGGTACCACACTGAGGATCAAATTGGTTTCAGTGAAGTTGGTATTAAACAAGCCTTTAAACTTATCATTCTCTACTGCTGTTGAGCTTAACTGCTTCAGAGACCTGTGAAAGCAAAAAGCTGTGCTGGGATGACATCACATAATCTGGACATTTGGTCACCTTGATCATGTTAGCTGTGTTGATGTAGCAAATGGAACATGTAGGCACTGATCTTGAAAAAAGCTATGCTACTACAAGCAACATTGCATCTTTGATATTTCTGTGGTAACTCATAGCATATTTTGGCTAAGTAGGGTGCTATCTGGGGAAGAGGCATTTCCAGGGAAACCCAAACGTATAGGAACAAACAACTTGGAACGCATATTCATGAACTTGTTTCTTAGAGAACAAAATAATCTTTTAACATGAATTAGTCCTTAATTCCATCTGAATATAATCAGAATTCAGCACAATGTAGCATCACAAGAGCTTATTGAACTAGCTCCAAAAACAAATGAGAAATTAAACTTAATTATCAACATTACTTCAAAGAATTCAAAGTCAAATTCTTTCAAATCAGTCACAAAGACCTGACATGCCACAACATCAAGTAGTACTTTTGTGTTTCTGGGAAAAGACTCACTTTGATAAAATAAATCAGCCCAAGGACCAAGATGTTTCAAACATTGTCAAATCTGCATTTCATTGCATTTATGTTTCTCTCCCCAAATAATTTTTGACATGTTTATGTTGGCAGTATTCTTCCTTTGTGTCTTTGTTGGAATAAGTTTGGGAAGTGCTATGAATAATTTCCAATGCATAACTCTAATTAGTAGTTTATATTGTCATATTTCCTGCTGTCTGAACTAGATCAGAAAGACAAGTGGATATGTAAAAAGTCCCTATTAATTTCCCAGGCTTCCAATAGTTGAAATTATGTGTTTGACTACCTAAAGAAATATGAAGTCCAAGGTAACAACATGAATTATGGTGGAATGAGAATAGGAACGTAAACATTTTAATAAATGCATGGGAATCTTCTAAATAAATACTACTAAAGAAATTATTCTTAGGCCTGATATATAATAATGCATTGTTGTTTTATTTTAAAACCTCTGTGAAAATGTCCATAGACATGCTTCTAATCATGGAACTGATAAAGAGTAAGTTCAGAAGCTAAATTTACAGGCAGTCCTCAACTTACAAACATTAATTTAGCGACCATTCAAAATTACAAAGCCATTGAAAAAAGTGACTTATGACTAGTCCTCACACTTATGACCATCACAGCATCCCCATGGTCACATAATTAAAATTCGGGCACTCAGCATGCATTTACAATGGTTTTAGAGTCCTGGAGTCATATGATCAACATTTGCAACCTTCCCAGATAACTTGCAATAAGCAAAGTTAGTGGGGAAAGCCAGATTCACTTAACAAACATCTGACTCACTTAACAATATTGGCAAAAAGGGTTGTAAAATTGGGCATGATTTATTTAACAACTACCTTGCTTAGCAATGGAAATTTTGGTCCCAGTTGTGATCGTAAATCAAGCACTATCTGTATTATTTATGTATTTATTCATTTATTAATCACATTTCTATGCCGCAAATTTCTGGAGACTCTTGGCGGCTTACATAGCTGGCCGGCGATGTTCATATCTGGGGCATCCTCTAAGACTCCTGCTCTGCTCCCAGGATGGGCAAATTCTGGGCCGACTTGCTGCTCCATCATTTCGCCAGGTGGCATTTTCCCTCCGAAGGAGGTACCATCAATCTACTTGCATTTTCACATGCTTTCAAACTGCTGGGTGGGCAGGAGCTGGAGGCAAGTGACGGGAGCTCACCCCGTCATGCGGAGCTGTGTCTCAAACCGCCAGAATGCTGGCCATTTCTGGTCGACATAACTGGCGGCATTAAGCCGCTATGCCACCGCACCTGCATATATCTAAAAAGGAGATATAAAAAATATGCTGAAAATTACTGAACCATTCCATGAATTTCTTGGCTTAAGAACTTATAAAAAACAACAGAAGTGTACATCAGGAGAGGAACACTAGCTGAAGAGGCAGATTTCTTAAAAGCAAAGTGCCACCAGTTATGTTGACCAGAAATGGCTGGCACTCTGGCTGGTTCGATCCGCAAGCTCCACATGACAGGGTGAGCTCCCGTCACTAGTCTCCAGCTCCTGCCCACCCAGCAGTTTGAAAACACGTGAAAAATACAAGTAGATTAATGGGGACCTCCTTTGGAGGGAAAATTGCTGGCCGGCAAATTGACGGAGCAGCGAGTTGCCATGACGGAGCAGCAAGTTGGCGTGAAACTCGCCCATCCCAGGGGCAGAGCAAGGAGTCTCGGAGGATGCCCGGATATGAACATCGTCAGCCAGCCAAAGGGGGTGGGGTAAAAATAAAGCAATGTATAATCCCTATCCTATGTAAGATGCCAAGAGTTTCCGGAAATTGGTGGCATAGAAATATAATCAATAAATAAAATAAAAATAAATATGAGACTAGAGAATTAATGTAAGATGAATAAGGGAAAGTTAACAAAATAGAAGAAGAATGCTTTTATCTTTGCTTTGTGTGGAATCTATTGCAGCTAATGGGTGTGTTAGAACACCTGAAAGCCAGACACTGAAAAAAGAGTAGGTAGGAAAAAAGACACATTTGAATGATGGATTGGAAACTATTAGAGTGCTATGGACTACAGGAATAACCAAACAATTGATCATGGATGAAATAAAGATTAGCTGCTCTCTTAAGCCATAGAAACTCACATACTTTGGGTAAGCGATGGGAGTGAATAATGGAATTAAAAAAGGATTATTCATTGACACCTCACTTTAATAGACTAAATTGGAGGTGTTTGTTATTGAGGAGAGTTGGTTGAATTGAAGAATAAGGCATCACTTTTATACCAATCATACTTTTGTGCACACAATAACAGCAGACAAATCATGCACCCAAATTACATTGTGCCCCAAAGACATTATCATGCAAATAATATAAATCACAATAGAAACTTGGTCTGCTGCATGTGAAGTAGATTGCATTGAGGTCCACTAAAATAAGATTGACAGTCTTGTGTAAGGCTGAATGATACAGAAGAGAAAAATAATAAAAGAAGGCTGGATAGGGTCATTTCTGTCACTAGAATGCCCTTAAAAGAGCTACACTTTATTGTCAAGTACAGATGGAGATAATGGGCATTTGTTGTGTAGTCACCATGGACAGGCTTGGCTCAAAAGCAACTGATTAAATAGCCAAGAAAATGACAGTTTATCTTAAAGAATGGTGTTAACATGCTTCATGAGTACTTGTTTTTGCTTCTAGAGTTCTCTCTCTGGATGCTATGATAAGAGCAAGTAATGAAAATTTGTACTGAATGCTATAAAGTGAGACTAGGAGATCATGGATGCATACATACCATATATTCAAAAGTCAATATGTATACTCCTCTTTTAATCTAATATGGCAATACTTATAAAAAGTATATTGATTTTCTTACTGAGGTAAGAGTGATAGAAGTGCATTGCTGAATTGACTCTTCACCATCCAGACTGAAAGGTTGACTATTGTATATTTCATTTTTTCTTTCATTTTTGCTCTTAAGAGAAGAAGAAATGACTACAAATTTTGAGCTGTTGAGACAGATTTTAGATAAAATCCAGAAATTTAATGAAAATATAGAGGTTAGATTGGGAAGAAGTTTGCAGGAGATGTTTAAGAAAAATATACAAAAAATAGAGCAAGGGGAACATTGAGGGGAATATTTGAAAAAATGGAACAGAAGTCAGAAGTTGAAAATTATAAAATGAATCAGTTTGAGTTTAAATTCATACAAATAAAGGAGAAATGGGAACTTTTGGTTTAAGAATTGAAGAAATAAAGTTGCAGAGGAAAAATTTGCATTTAGTCAAGTATTGCTGGTTTATGGGAGAAAGAAATCTTTTTCAGATGGGGGAGGTTTCCAGAGAAAATTGGTGAAAATAAAGATTGATTAAATAGTGATTGAAACAGAATTGTTAGACTGAATTTGATATTAGGGGAAGAAGATTACTTGTTTGGGGATACCACAGTTCAATGATTTATTGGAGAACAAATGTTGCAAAAATGTTCTCAAGGAAATTTTGTAAGGATTGTTAAAGAACTAGTTTTGTTGTCAGAAATGTTAATAAGATTTCTGAGGATGATCTGGGATTTGGGTGGCAAGTTTATTTGAATTCATTAATTCAATGTTTAAGGATTGTTTTGATATGCGAGTTCTTAATGTGCTGTGGACTGAATTCTGTTTTGGACACTGCCACTGAAGATTCTGTTGTGCTTTATCCCATAAGAGGCTTTCCAGAGGAGAGAGATGAGAAAGACTGAAATATATTTATATTGATCATCCTCCTGAATGAAGATAATGAAGAAGATAACAAAGAAGTTCTAACTGACTGGAAGTTGTTCTGGAACTTTTTGCTGGTGAATTAGAACAAGAATGATGGATGAATTTGATGATTTAGTACAAGTTTATATGTTTCGATGAAATATTGAGTAGACTAAAAATTAAAATAATTAAAATATAGACATATAGTGACAGAAAATAATTATTATAATAGCAATTGTTTTACAATTCACTGCTTAGTCTTCTAATATTACTTATTTACTTTGGGCATTAACTATATTTTAAGTATAATGATTTTTGGTAACTTTCTAAGATTTGATTATTATAGTTCAGATTTACATTTGCTATGTGAGATATGTCTGAAACATATAAAATGTTTTTATTATAGTATATAGTTTTTATTATATTAATTTGATCAGATTGAGAGAAGGAAACTTTTTTCTTTTTATATTGATTTATGGATAGAAATTCAATTGGAGTTGGGTTGGGAGTGATGGAGAGGGTTATGTTTTTGGTATAGTTTTTTTGGGTTTGTGTGTTTATATTTTATTGTTTTGTTTTTTATTATTATATGTTGTATTCTATTTTATTTTGCTGAAAAATAATAAAAAATTCAAAAGAAGTAGCACAACTACCAAAGGATTTTTTTTTCACTTTGGCAGATCGAAGAGATTTTAAAACGGTTAGAATTCCACTCCTACCAACAGAAAGATTATTTTACTTTCAGGGTTCACACAATTTAGTAACAAAAATAACAGGCAAAAGAAATATGGAATGTCTAAGTTGGGTTAGATTTACAATATTAGGTTTTATGTTGACGTAAAATAAATGTCTTGATTCACCAAAAGCATTCCCTGGGACTCGTTTGACTGTCCTTTGGAAAGCAGATCTATCTGCCTACCTGCACAAATAAAATTATCAGCAATTGATAAAAGCCAGTTCATTACCTCCAGAGAGTCACCAGATATTACTAAAGCACAATCATGTTTTCTTCTGAATGCATTTAGTTCCAAATGAGCTTCTCCACGATTGGTTACCTAAATTAAAAAAAAAGGAAACCAGAGTAAGGAGAACTTTTAAATAAATGCATATAGATACACAAATGTGTATGGAATTTTATTAATTTTATTTAAATGTAAATGGAATTTTAGTTCAACTGTAGAGACTGTAAGAAATGTGAGTAAACCCATTGATTTTAATACAAATTCATTTAGAATTTATATTAATACAGCAAGCTTTACAATGTTGAAGGTATATTGCACTGGAAGATTTAAAATTTCTCCTATTTGATTTCATATACATATTAGGTTTACAAAAATGTTTTAGATTAGGGTTCTTCAAAAAGGGAGAATGTAATGTGGATCAGAAGGCTGAAAATTCTGATTATTCTCCCCTTCCCCTAAGAAACTTCTGGCGATGTTCAGTTCAAAAATCAAGCCCTCAGGAACTGAGGCAAAATGTAGTTGCTGAGCAGACATGAAAGGCAAGCTTTAGCACAGAAATAAAACATACTTATGCTGAAATAATTTCAAGCCTCATGCAGCTAAAATATTATTCTCAGTTTCACTGTTTCAAATCCTCCTAACGCTAAGAAATTAAATATACATGAAATAAATATTTTTACATAAACAGCAGAATATTTAAAAAATGAACAGCCTATTGGATATTTAATTGGCTTCCTTATTTTTTCCCCACAATTTATGTTTTTGAAAATTTGGTTGAATAAGCCAGAAAGTTTCCTGAGATCATAAAAGTGGGGATTTGGGAACTTTTAAGTGCTGCTTTAAACCTCTGCTTTAGGTGCTTAATCCAGTTGATAACTAATTATTGTGTAAAATCCTACTGAGTTTAGCCTTGATTTTTCACACCCTCAACCAACATGAACAGGATAATTCATGTCAGAAGATACTACAGAGAAGTGCATGCATACTATGCACTCTTCCTTTATATTCTATATTAATGTTCCCTGTACCACTGTATCAACAACTGTATTATAGGAGCTGTATTATGATGGTGCTAAAATAATGTTTTTATGATTTGTGCCCAAAGTCAATTATGCAGCGGTCCTGTGGTTACATGATCAAAAGATGGGTGATTGGCAACTTTACAACTGCAGGAATGCTGCAACTCCTCCCTCACCACCTATCTCCTCTTTGATTTATGCCTTTTTGGCCACCATGAACAATGGCACTTGACAGCAGGACCAGGGCTGTGGCTGAAGTAGATGCCTGGGGTTTTCAGCAGCCTCAGTCATCTGCCATCTCCCTAGATCTTGATTTTAGGCTCAGCACTGTGGCTGCCCACTGAGAAATGCTGCCCCTAGCTCTGCACCACAGCCAACCATGCCAGTACCACTGCATAAAACCCCAGCTGTCCCCATCATCCTGTAGTTCACAGGCTATGCCATGCCCAGCTGATCTTTGCCATTTTTCTCCCCTGCTATTGAGGCAAACCTGGCTGTATGGAAGCAGCTGCAGGCTGTACTATGCCTTCTTCTTGAGGCCATCTTGTGTGGTTCTCCAAGCTGCTTCAGTGTGTCCTTCTTGGGTTTTGGACATGACACTACTGAAGACCTTACTACTCTACATCAATCCCAGCATTGCTGCCAATGACTGCCACTATGCAGGGCAGCCAAAAGGGCAAAGCATGGTGAGAGAAGTGGGATGAGTTGCAGCATCCTGCAGTTATAAGCGCTGCTGGGCAAGGTAGGGCACTTGAGGCTTCCTGAGGTGCAACAGGTTTATGTTGTTCTGCTAAGCCAGCTGAGGCTTTCAGGGTTGGCTGTGGCTTTGTGCCATACTGCAGTACCCCCACAACTCATATACAGCCCAGGGCATCCCATTCTTCTCTGGCACTCACATATTTCTTTTCTGGGACTCTCTTTTCTTTACAACTTGCAATTCCTGGGTATTGATGGCAGCCAGGAGTGCCAGGATGGTGGCCAGGAAGCAATGCATTCATGTGATGTCTCACTGTATGACTGCATTGTTTAGGGGTGGAAATTCCAGTCGCAATTGTGGTTGTTTGAGAACTACCTGTATTCGAATTACATGGTATTTTTAATGTTAGGATATAAAAAACTAAGGCAGTATGTTAATATTAATAAAGAGTGGTGCAGTCTTTTTTCATTACTAAATATTATTAAAAAATCTTTTTAAAAACCCTTTTTCACATAAATCAGTCAGCAGAAAGATACTTGTAAACTCTGATAAGTAAATTATATTCATACAGGTTTTCCTCATACTATGGCCACAATTAGGACTGCAATTTTGGTCACTAAAAGCGATTTTAAACAATTTTTTCAGCAGTTGTTAAGTAAACCACCATAGTTGTTAAGTGACTTACAGCAGAACTTAAGTATTTCCCCATTGACTTTGCTTGTCAGAAGCAGGCTGGGAATGTTATCCCAAGCTGATTTAGAAATGAAAAAAATCAAAATCAGCCTGGGTTACTGTTGTCAAGTATATAGTATTTCAAATTCCATGGTAATGACTGATGCAATACATAAAAGTTAGAATAACTATAAGCAGCTTGTTATAATAGCTGTTTAGAATTCTAAGTGTTAAACGTTGATATTAATGAAGAACTACCAGCAGTCGAAGTATACCATATATTCAGCAACATCTGGAGAGCCTATTTGGGGGCCAAAATTGGGAAGATGTCGTTCAGTTGTGGGATTTTGCAAAAAAACAGGAATATGATAGTGCCTTTTCCAACTTACAAATTTTTATTAAAAGGAATGATTTTTCATGAGCTAAATAGACAAGATGGAAATAATTAAATTAATATTGCAATACATTTCATTTTTTAACACATATGCCAAATTTGTAGAAAATTATCAATACATTTTATAGCTTTAAGAAAAAAGAATAGGTGCTATTAAGAATGATGGAAAATAAGTATCAGCAATTCTACTTACAGGTCTGAAAATATGAATATCTTGTGTCCTAGACACTAAATGGGAACTCTTTGCAATACAAGTGGCAGTCTCCAATTTATCTCCCGTTAGCATCCATATCTATGAGATAATTTTAGAATTTAACTCTTAATTAATTATTCTATTAAAAACTGTGCATGTATCTTTCTCAAATCAACTTAAGCAAAAAAACAAACATTCAAATTATTCCTTTTGCTTCAGACAGATGCAGAGTCCAGCTGTTGGGTTCTACAGAGGCAAAAATGAGTCGACTGATTCAACAGGAAGACCAACATTTAAATTAATTCTATATATTCAAATATGGTAGCTCTTCAGCTTATGTATTAACCTGAGTGATACAGTTAAAAGGAGTAACATATATTATCACTTTTTCTCTCACACAGATGTATGTTTCCACATAGTTCCTTACAAAAGTTTATTCTCTGAATCCTATTAGTAATCAAAGTAATTCATATTCATAGTATTCAATTCAATTTATTACAGTCAAAGACCAGTACAGACAATATGAAGACAAATTCATAGGAAGCATTCAAATATATGGAATGTATATTATCCAAATCTTGAGACACTAAGCTATAAGTTAATATTGTTGCCCAATATATAATTATGCATAACTAAACCGTATTCATATGGTTGCCCTTCTACCAAAGGAACCCTGGATGGTGAATAGATTAAAATGTCCTCCAAAATTTATAAATCTGTTAAAGAAAAAGGAAGACAAGGCCTATAAAAAATCTGAAATGTAAAGTCCTGGAAGGTGAATCTTAATGTGTTTGATCAATATGATCTACTCCATCATAGATTCTTGTCCATCATAGATTCTAGTGAATATTAAGGTATTCAGTTACATAACGTTAGTAAATATGTATGTAAATACATATGCATGTAGACATATTATTGGAAAAATATGATATTGCAACACAATTATATTACTACAGAGTTGATAAAACAAACCTTCAAATGCAACAAAGTTTAAAAAACAGGCATCTGGACTTTTTTTAAACTTTGTTGCGATGCAATTACCCTGGACGAGTGAGAGTCTTCACAGAAACCTTCAAATGCATTTTCTGTAGATTTTTACATGAGGAAAAATAATTGTTTCTAGTTAGTATATTCAAATGTATGTTACAAAAAACAACTTTGCTTTCTCTTTCTCTCTGAAACAGATTGATTTTAGTTACAGTAACAAATCTGCAGTTAAAGGACAAGAAACGTATATAAGTAAACTGAAGAACAAAAGATTAGTACCTTTATTCCAGCATTTCGTAGCATCTCTAGTGTTGGTCTAACATCAGCCTGTAATTGATCTTCAACTCCTGTGAGACACAATAATTCCATTTCTCTTTCCAGACTCTCTACAACTGCAGCCACCTTGAGCATTCTGTCATGTATACTTAATTTTGCTTGGTTATATCGACTCTATTAGTAACAAAACAAAACAAAATATAATTTATAGCCTCAAATAGATAAGATTTTTTTGTTGTCCAAAATGCATGCCCTAGAGTAAATCTAGGATTCTAGATTCTGGAATCTAGGAACCTATTTCACTTTAGAATCTGAAATTCAGATTTCACTTATAATGTGCATGCAGCAGTAAATGATCATGAAAATAAATAATCCTGAACACAGAAACAAATGTAATTCATAGTATTCCCAAAATACCCAATACCCAAATGCTATTATACCTGTAAAAATCATTCTCTAAAGTTTCACTTATTTGAAAGGATTTTCTACTACTTTTTATTTTTGTTAGGCTGATTTATAATCTAAATTTTTGAAGTAGATAGAACCAAAGAAACCAACCACAATGCAGGTAGTTGTTGACTTACCACCATGTATTTAGTGACCATTTGAAATTACAACAGCACTAAAAATGATTTATGACCAGTCTTCACACTTGGGATTTGTTGCAGCATCCCTACAGTCACATGGTCAAAATCAGACACTTGGCAACCTGCATGTATGTACATATTCAATTTATAAGCTGCCAGATTCAGAAATGACTCTCAGCAGCTCACAATAAAAACATAAAATACAATAGATAAAATAATTAAAACCCATAAAATTAAATAAAAAATAGCTGGACCGAGAGGGGAGAAGCAGAAATACATATATGAGGGAGGAGGATAATACTAAGCCACTAACTACCTCCAAGATATTGTACCCCTATTGGAGTCCCAAGCCAGGGGCAGAGCCAGGTCTTAAGGCTCTTCTGGAAGGTTGCAAGGGTGGGCGCAGACCTCACCTCTGGGGGTAGGATGTTCCACAGAGCATGAGCTATAGGAGAAAAGGCTTTTCTTCTTAAGCCCACCAGCCAAAATTCCTTGACTGATGGGATCCAAAGGAGCCCTCTTCTGCCAGTTCTGGTGGGGAAGATCATTCTCATTGGGGAGAGATGGTTCATCAGATAACCCAGTCCTAAGCTCTGAAAGGCTTTAAAGCTCAAAACCAACACCTTGAATTGTACTCAGAACCAAACCAGCAACCAATGCACCTTGTGGAATAAAGGTGTTACATGGGCCATTTTCAGAGCCCCTAAAATAATCTGTGCAGCTGCATTCTGCACCTGCTGTAACAGGGCAAGAGTCCTCCCTCAGCATCTCAAGTGGAGTTGCTTCACACATGGCTTCCAATTGGGATTGAATTTGAGTGACTTTATTTGCCAGGTGTTCTGAAAATTCTTCTGCAGGGCCCTACAGACCACCTCCTGAATCCCCCCTTCCAAGAAGGGATTGGGTGAGTCTAAACAGAGCCGAAGGATGATACCCTACATACACAATAAGGGTGGAGAAATAATTACATTTCACTGCCCTTATCACCACAAGGTAGGCCTTGCTAACAGCACTAGCTCGTGTTCAGTTGGATTCTTCCCTCATCTTCCACCAGAGGCTTTCTAGGTGTCTCTTTATCCTCTTCAGCACTCATAGCTCTTCCATGAGCCACAGGGAGTACTGAGTGTAATGGGTAGAGATAGGATGCATGGGAGCGATCCTATTCAAAGCTGCGGCTGCCTTGTGATTCTAGGACATAACCAGGGCTTTGGCAGGACATTGCAGCAATACCCCTGGGACATTCCCCAGCTCCTTCTGAAATCCTTTTGGGTCCATCAGTTGCCAAAGGTGAACTGCACAAATAGGTCCAACCTCCCTGCAGAGAGGGATGGCATAAGACAATCTCAAAGACACCGGGGCATGATCTGACCATGACAAGTTGAAAGTTCCCCCTGCAGGTCATGTTGCCATTGCTCCAACAAGAAAATCATATCTGGAGTGCGAGTCTTGAGTAGGGCCCAAGAGAATCTGGGATAGGCCCATGGCCACCATGGAGGCCAGGAACTCCTGGGCTAATCCTGAGGACAAACCCAGGAACGGCAAATTGAAGTCTCCCAGAACCATCAACCTGGGGAAGTCCACTGCCAAACCTGAGATGGCCACGACCAGCTCAGACAGGGAGGATGCTATGCAGCAGGGAGGCTGGTACAGTAGCAACAATCCCAAATGAACCTATGAGCCGAGCTTCAACAACAGGGTCTCACAACCAGACCTTGAGAGCAAGGCTCTTGCAGCCAAAAAGAGATTGTCAGATGACCACTGCCACCCCTCTTCCTGTCCTGGGGTGTTGGCTGGTGCCAAATCTTAAAGCCGATTGGATACATCTCCAAGAGGGCAACCCTCCCCCCTCAGGACCCCTTCAGGCTTTCAAACTGTAGGTTGGCAGGAGCTGAGATGGACAACAGGAGCTCACCCTGTCACATGGCAGCATCGGATCTTGATCTCAGGCTGCTGACCTTCCACCCAATAAACTGAGTATCTTAACCGCTAGCACCATCGCGCTTAATAAGCATTAATAATTATTATTATCCTTCTGCAATTTAACCACTGATCAACCTGGAAGCCTATATATGGTACCCATGTGAATTGCCCTAGAATCCAAAGGGAAATGCAAATACAGGAACCTGTAGCACCTAAGTTAGCAGCAGCTGCCATCACAGCCACTATATGGAGGAAAAAAAACCCAGTCCTCTGGAAGAACAATGTAAGAGTTTAGGAAGCCAGGTTATACTACTCATTATACTCATGATTGGAAGAATGCATCTATGTCTACAATGTACAATTAAAATAGACATTCTGCTGCTTCTCAAAAAAACCCTATATTACTAGTAAGATAAACTGCACCATATTAAAACTAATAATAAAAAATGTTGCTACTGTTATAAAAAAGTATGAATGCAACTATAACCCAGAAGACTTACAAAGAGAGACTACATTATCTTCAGCATACCAGTTAAATATTTTCCTCCACCCATTTAAATGGAAGACTCTTATGAGCACAGTAATAGAAGAAAAAGATTCAGATGAAGGCGAGGAAAAGCAGTAAAATAAAGCTAATAGAAATCAAAAGAAATATTCCAAAAAACAAGCCAACAGTGAAGCCAATGAGGGTGGTCACCTATTACTTACATTAAAGATCACCTACCACTTACAAACATAAAAGAGAAATTACATATGTAAATTAAATAAGATTTTTGCCATTACTTGGGCTCAGTGTAATATTTGTATTTCAATTTCTTTTTACCTCAAAATCTTGATACTGTTCTTCTGTTAAGGATTTTTTGGCAACTACTAAAGTGCGTAGACCTTCTCTTGCCATGTTACCACACTAAAATTACAAATATAATCAGTAATTATAAAATAGTTATGAATTAAGCTACAATATATTCAAACAAAAAGAAAAAAAGATTATCATGCCAATTTACATTACACTGTACATCAATGCACAACCAAGTTTTATTCTTGAAGCATCAAGCCAACTATATATTGTCAGCAGTAATATATCTTCAACTGCCCTAGTAACATCTCCTATTGTGAAAGTTCATTCTCATACTGTCAGAGAGAGGCAATATCACAATATCTTATTTTATTGACAAGATAAAGGGACTACTGAAACTGGACTTGCTGCCCAAAAGAGGAAACATCTTATTATGCTTGGTGGGCAAAAGAGAAAAGTCCAGGAGGGTTAGAATACTGATTCTTTGAAAGGCATTTGCTCTTGAAACAGAACTGTCACTAGAATACTTTCATTATGTTTCTTAACTCTTCTCAGTTAACATGTTATCTGAAGTTATGAAATTCAGTGAGCTTCTTTAATCAGTTCCAGTTCTTCTTGGTGGTTGAAACCTGACACTTATTGATATCTGAATCAACAGCTTTATATTGTATGTTTCTTTGACCTTTTGTCCTATCTATATGATACATTAGATTAAGAAACCAATGCCATGTAGGTAATGACCTTTATTTTAACACCTATAGTAACAAAATCTTGGAAATCTGAATATGCTCTTTATCTTTTTTATGAACTGGGGGGGCTGGTGAGACATTTACTCAAACTTGTTTCTTGGAATGGACTCAAGTTCATTAGTCTAATCATTGCCTTGGTAGTGGCTCTTCCTCCTATCCTTCAAGGCCATTGCCTATGCTCTCTGCATCTTTCAAGTGGGAATTACATTCAGTCTGGTTATTTTTGAAGTGCTAATGAAAAAAGTAGTGCTGAGGGATTGTTTTATCCCATGGCTACTTGGCCTCTGAAGTGCCTATGCTGGTTTTTGTCCTTGATTTTTTAAAATACAGGAAATTACAGAGAGAAATTACATGGAAATTTGGGTTGAAGCCTTACCAAATTACACATGACAAGTAGGTTTTTCTTGTCTCTATTAATCCATCATTTGGGAATGATATAGGAAAACTAACTAAAGCTTAAAGTAGTTGGAGATGAACATACTGTGGGTGGAAAAATTGTTTGATTACAAATTTGCAGTCAGTCTGAGGAATGGCTACATTCTCCCTGAATAATCAAAAGCATATAGTTGAGAAAAGGGAAGTCTTTGGAAATCTGTATCATCTTTTTGGACACAGGTGATTTCCCTGACCAGAAGTATTTTTAACAAACTTAGGTTGGTTTCTGAAACAAGATCTACCAGAGAAAACCAATTAGAACTCCAGTCTAGATTACTGTAAGGTTCTCTAAATGTACTTTGAAGTCCAAAAATGTCAGCATATGCTTGAAGGAATTAGGCAAATTGAATCTCAATTAACTATGGATATATTTGGGTCCAAGTTACATGAGGAAAAACCTCTTCCTATTTGAATTTCTCAATGTACTATATTAAGCTGCAGAAAGCCTAGTCAGATATACTCTGCAGATCAATAAGGCCGAGAGATATAAAGGACACAGCCATTTTATTGATGCTTGAACAATTGTGAAATTTCTTCTGCTAAAAATTTTACTGTTCCTGTTTGAACCATAGGTTTTAAAC
This sequence comes from Acrochordus granulatus, assembly GCA_032468055.1. Taxonomy (NCBI): domain Eukaryota; kingdom Metazoa; phylum Chordata; class Lepidosauria; order Squamata; family Acrochordidae; genus Acrochordus; species Acrochordus granulatus. Next base: position 220,744 of record JANHZU010001629.1, read on the forward strand.
AGCTTCTAAAATTCTTTTTATCCCACTAAATTTGCTCTTATGCCAATTTTTGTTCTGTTTTTTTAATGTGCTTCATTGTATTCTTCTTTAGAATTTTTATTAAATTACTTCTTGTAGATGTGATCTGATAGCAGGATAGAAATAAATTAATAACATTTATGAAACACATTTACAGAATAAACAAAAATTAACCTTGCTGAAATTTAATAGACAGGTCCTATGACATGGATTAAGAAAATTTTGATGCACACTTTTTTTTTTTTAGATCTTGTACTCTTCTTTAAGTGAATCAGAAAGTAAGGCTCCTTATTAAGCTTCAAAAATTAATTACCTTCCTTGATTTCACATAAATACACTAGGACAATACACTAAACAAAGTCTGGAACAGATATTCTTTTTCTCCTTGTTTTTTTGCATGATTTTTTACTGGATCACTTGATATCCCAAATTCCTATTCTATCACTATCTGTCTTAAACTACTCGTTCCTTTTTTAAAAACAAATATAGTTTCAAAATTATTTTTTCAAGCTGATATATATACTTATCATAGAAAAAGTCTACATAAGCAGTTGGAAACAAGCTTATTGTTCTCTATTAAAATAATAAAATTAAAAATATTAGTTTTTTAAAAAAAGCAAAATTCTGTCTAATGCAAAATAGTATTGATTTGACCTCATAATGCTAAATAAATTAAGCAAGTATTTTACAATTAATTGTACATCATTATCACCAAAAGTAATTTTTATGACAGTTTATTAGGTCTTCAGGGAATTTAATTTATTCATGAACCTGATTAAATCAAACTGCCTGAAGCAACTATTGATTTATATTGCCAATACCATTATGAACATGCATTGTGTGATTATCACATTACCATATTATCTGTATGTAAGGTCATATAAAGATAACTGCTAGGCCCAGTACATCAGTATAATGTAATGCATTTATTTGGTTAAAAACATACACGTTCCTACACATATATATATATTTTCAGTTACATTTCTGCTATCCAGAGTAAAAAAAAGCAAGTCAAAAACAGACTGAACATATATGAGAGCATAATGTTGATTCTTAAAAGTAATATTCTTATTTTCTAATAGATGCTATATTCAGTAAAAACGTTTTACATTCTCATTTCATTGGTTTTATCTTTCTTCTCCTTATCAATTATTAGATGAATCTTAGAACTACTGAAAATCTCCTAAATTCATTACTCCTTTTTTAAAATTTGATATAGGTAAGAATATACAGTATGTCATTGGATAATAAAATATTATTATTCAGTTTCTATGCTTAAATTCTAATTTTCTACACTTTTAAAACATTTGCTTTTTTCCAAAATTGAAACAATCATTAGCAACATTTCTTACCTCTTCTTCTAGCCAATCGTTATACTGAACAATGGAAGACATTGCAACATCTGCACCCTTCATATAAAACATGATTTCACCTGTAGATTCATCCTAAAAATAAGCCAAACAATAATATAAGGACAAAACAAATGTAGACCTAAAACCATGTGTACAGTATTTATTCCTTTAATCTCGAGAATATGGAACTTGTACAAATTAGGAAATGATCAATTCATACAATTGTTATTAAAATTCTTAATAAAATTACATTAAAAAAAGAAATAAATCAATTCATACCCCAGAACCTGTATTAAAACAAAATCTACTCTGAAAATAGTTTGGAGGGCATTTATGTCTTCTCCTAGTCCTTATATTATAAATGCATTTTCAAGAACAAATATTTTCACAAGGAAAGAAAATGTTAACAATACATACCCTTACTATAATTCCCATTCGCTTGCTCTCTGATGTGAAAGGGAAAATTTGCAAAATATAGTATGTCAGAATCTGTCCACTGGGAGTTTTCAATTGCACTGAAGTCAAATCCCTATTCACCAAAGTAAGACCAACACTTTCTGTCCATTGAACCAGAGCTACCTAGATCAAAAACACAGTAGTGACTATGGTCAGTAAATCAAGATGAACAAAAAAAAAATTCATTGCAGACCTCCTGAAAAATATCAACAAATAAAAAAATACAATATATAAATGTTCATAGATTTGGTACAACCAACAATTGCATTTGTGTAGCTTTTTCATAGGACTGCAACACCCATTTGGAATGGGCAGAAGAAGCAACTAACAGAGAAAATACATTTGTCAACCGATGAGCAACAAAAAATTTATCCTGATACTAGAGACAATATATTGCCCTCATCACCAGTAACCTCTTTATAACATTATAAAATTCAATCCTTAAGTAACTATTTTTACCTCTCCTTTCCCTTCCTCTTTCACCTTTTTTATTCTTTCTCTTTCTCTCTCTCTGGTCTATTTCAATCATTCTAGTGTATTAGAGTTTTCTTACTGTATTATAATAGAAGGATTGTTTGTCACATTTCACCAACACTCTAGGTCAAATCTTTTTTGTAGCCCTACTTTTTTGGAATAGCTTACTACCCAAAAGCAAACTAGCTCTCACACTGTTAATAGTTCAGGAAAGCCATTAAAACAAGGCTTTTTAAGAAAGCCCTAGGAGGAGATCCAGTAAAAGTTACTGGGCTGTGGTTGGATGCTTTGTTCTCAGCAACCTTAATTTCTGCTTTAGAAATTTGTGTTACCATTCTGATCACCGTTTCTCATTTTATGATACTCTGTTTTTGTATTTTAATCCTTTTATTGTAAAAATAAAATGTAAACTGTTCAGAGTTCTGTTGCACTGGAATAGCACACAAACCCCAGCAAACAATTAACTAGGAAAAAACAGAAACTAATGGTAGTCTTATCATTACAAATTTGTATTTGTAAATGATAACCTTTTAAAGAAGCTCAAACTGGCAGATTCACTTAACTTTTGTCTGAATATATTCTATAATTTAATTTTGTGTAAAATAAATAATTTGTAACTGTCATTTGCTCACAACACTTCTCCAACATTTAGCTCATTCAATTTCTATTACTGTAAAAATAAAAACATAATTTTGTCATAATTTGAATAATTTTGCTACAATTTGTATAATTTTGCCACTTCAATCATAATTCCTATTATTGATATTTTTCCTCAGCTAAAATACCCCAAATACTGGCTATGAGGTCCTCTGATATCAGACTTCCTTCTCCATATTCAGAGCATCAAAGTAGAAGAATAAAATCTGATATACTCTCTGGTGCCTGAGACACCAATCTCACCAAAGGAACCATAGCCTTCAATATATACTAGCATGAGAAAAGTTTTTAGAAATATTATATATGGTTCAAGTCTGCTACCATATTGTCTTTAGGACTGCATATCTGGCATAGAATGCATATCTGGCATTCTGGTTCAGATGAACTAAAACAGAACATCAAATGCACACATTAATTTGATCTGAATAAAAAGTTCAAGTTTAGTTTAAAAACTTTTAGACATGAATCAAAACACATACATTTGTGTTACAATCTTAACTGAGACTGGAATTTCCATTGCTAAGTGAAATAGTAGTTAAACAAAGCATCACATGACTGTGCTGCTTAGGAACAGCATTCCAAGATGTCCAGATTGCGGACCATGTGGTCACTCACATTTCTCATGCCCTATGCAAATGGCCTCTTCAACTCCCCCCCCCCATCTGCCTCTCTCCTTTCCCACCTCTGTCCTTTTGGTCACCGCCTATTGCTGCTGCCTCTGCCTCTAGCTAACTTTCACCATCTTCTTCCTACAACTGCTGGCTGGGTGAGGACCTTAGGATTCATGTGGCAAGCATCGAGGAGCAGTAGGATGGAGGCCAGTAGAGGATGTAAGATGACAGTGCAGATGGAGCCCCATATTCCTCTTTGGTGCAAGGAGTGATAGCACGCAGACGATGGCGAATGCAGTGGGACAGTTTGGAGAGGCATAGCACACTGTTGCCAGGTGAGGCAGCAGAAGTGGTAGTGGTTCTCCAGGCTGAGGGCTTCCTGGAGGTACACCTGGGGGACCATCCTGCAGCCTTCAGCACACTTGAAGCTGCTGGACCTTTGTGAAGCTTTGCAGGAGGAAGGCTGGGCCAGCCAAGCAGAAGGCATGCGGGTAGGTTCTGTCAGTGCTGGGCTTGTCTTTACTTCTCACTGAAACCTGTAGGGTGGAAGCCTAGGAGTGCTTCCAACGTGAGCTACAGAGTGTGTGCTGTACGTCCAGGAAGCCCTCATCCCTCCACTTCCTCTGGTTCTGTGGTCCCTGAACAGCACCTCCTACCAGCCAATACCTTTGCCCAGGGAGCTGCCACCTCCTGTCTAGTCCGTCCTGTTGTACTCTCCACAGTCTGTGGGTACTGCTCATCATGCCTGAAGACGGGTTTTAGACTAACAGGGAATCTTTCCAAAAGCTGCACTCCTGTCAAAATTATTCCATGACATTATCTGGAAATCACAAACAACCCTCAATAATCTCCAAGAAATTGCAGGCTTCTCACACTTAGGATAAAGTCAGTATTTCTAATTTCATCCACAGAAAATACTGAGCAAATACTGGTAAAATGTTATTTATTTGTGATTTAAATTTTGAAAATATTGGGAAATAGCTGTGAGAGGTAAACTGAGATCAGCTCTCAGGGAAGTTATGACAAAACCAACAACTGCTTGGTTTCAAAGTTCTGAAGCAAGAGCAAAGAGTCCATAAAGGAGTGATAAAGGTAGGAAGAAGAAGAATAAATTGTATTGTTACAATATTGTTCAGTTGTTAATTTGGGTCTGACTCTGCAAACCCATGGACTGTAGCACACTAGGCCTCCCTGTCTTCCACTGTCTCCCAGAGCTTGCTCAAACCCACACCCATCATGCAAATGATGCTATCTAACCATTTCATCCTCTGCCATCCCTTTCTCCTTTTGCCTTTAATCTTTCCCAGCATCACGGTCTTTTCTAATGAGTTCTCTCTTTGCATTAGGTGGCCAAAGTATTGGAGTTTCATCTTTTATATCTGTCCTTCCAATAAACAGTCAGGATTGATTTCCTTTAGAATTGCTTGGTTTGATCTCCTTGCAGTGCAAGGGACTCTCAAGAGTCTTCTCCAGCACTATAATTCAAAGGCATCAGCCTTTCTTATGGTCCAACTCTCACAGCCATACATTACTACTGGGAAAACATAGCTTTGACTATACAGACCTTTGTTGGCAAGGTGATGTCTCTACTTTTTAATATGTTGCCTAGGTTTGCCATAGCTTTCCTCTCAAGGAGCAAGCATTTTTTTAATTTCATGGCTACAATCACCATTTGCAGTGATCTTGGAGCCAAAGAAAATAAAATCTATCACTTCTTCCATTTCTCCCCCTTCTATTTGTTAGGAGGTGATGGAACCTTGTTGAATATATAGCATTGCTGTACTCCTTTCCCAATTTTGAACTAATTTGTTGTTCTTCAAAGCCCAGATTGTACTTCTGATAGTTCTCTGTTCACATACTGCTGAAGCCTAGCTTGTAGCATTTTGAGCATAACCTTGCTAGCATGTGAAATGAAGGCAACTGTATGGTAGTTTGAACATTCTTTGGCATTGCCCTTCTTTGGGACTGGAACATAAACTGACCTTTTCTAGTCCTGTGACCACTGTTGAGTTTTCCAAATCTGCTAGGATACTGAGCACTTTAACAGCATCATCTTTTAGGATTTTAAATAGTTCAGCTGGAATACCATCACCTCTGCTAGCTTTACACTGTTATTGTTACAATGACTGAATGCTTAATATGGTTTCAGCCTAGTTGCAATAAAGTTTTTTATAAAAAAAACTGATGGGTGTGTGTCTAGGAGAATGTTGCCATGTTCAAAACTAGGAGCCTAGTTAAGCCATGCAACTATGGTACTGGAGATTTACAACCATTGCAGCCTAGTTATGGAGCCTGATTGCAGCAAGGAGGAAGAAATTGCTTATTAGGAAGAGCATTAACACTCATATCAAATTTGCTAAAAAGCACCTGGGTGACCTTCCAGAAAAATGTTCTATGGACAGATAAATCAACAGTGGGACTTTTCAAGCAACATGAATACTATTACATGAATAGTACAAACTAAGCACTGAATTTCACACTAAGAATCTCATACCAAATATCAAGCATGGAGGTGGCAGTGCCATAGGTTGGAGATATTTTGCTGCTTGAAGACTGGATGATTTGTCATTACTCTGCTACAGAGAATTCTATAGGAGGATATCAGGCCATCTGTTTGTCAGCTAAAGCTAAAACCCAAATAGGTCATGCAGTACTCAAACATAAAATAATCCCAAACATAAAAGCAAGTCTACAAATGAATGGATTCAATATTTTGCATTGGCCAAGCCAAATTCCAGACAAAGACCGAAAGAAAAATTGTGGAAAGGTCTAAATAGAGCAGTCTATGCTAGAAAACCCACAGAAGTTATTGAATGAAACAGTTCACCATGGAAATCTAGGCCAAAATTCCATTTGTTGTTCAGTCGCGCAGTCGTGTCCGACTTTTCGCGACCCCATGGACTACATTACGCCAGGCCTCCCTGTCTTG
>JANHZU010001630.1:0-12881 GCA_032468055.1 Acrochordus granulatus
GACCCAAGTCTGCCTCATAATGAGTGAGCTCCCATTACTTGCCCCAGCTCTTGCCAACCTAGCAGTTTGAAAGCATGTAAAAAAATGCATTTCGATAAATAGGTACCACCTTCACCGAGAAAAGTAATAGTGTTCCATGCGCCTTGGCATATAGTCATGCCAGCCACACAACCACAGAAGCCTCTTTGGACAAATGCTGGCTCCCTCAGCTATAAATCAGAGTTGAACACTACCCCTAGAGTCAGCCATGACTGGCAGGGGAAACCTTTACCTTTTTATATACAATACAATGAAACAGAAGGTAATACATTTGGGAACAGAAAGTAATACATTTGGGCCTGAAATAATAAACAGCTGAGTAAATCATGTTTACTCGTAAACAGAAGATTTCTAAGTGGTGATCGATTCTAGGTTGTGGTGCTTATCTCCATTTCTGAGCCAAAGAGCCAGCATTTGTCCAAGGACACTTCCATGGTCATGCGGTTGGCATGACTAGACGCCAAAGTCATATGGACACTATTATCTTTCCTGCCAAAGTAGATGGTCCCTATCTACTTGCATTTGCAGGCTTTCGAAATGCTCGGCTGGCAGGAGCTCATCCTGTTGCACGGCAGCCCTGGGTCTCAAACTCAGGCTGCCAGCCTTCCAGCTGACAAGCCAAGCGTCTTAAACACTTGCACCACCGTGCCTCTTATGGAGAAGCTGAAATATAGTCTTGGTGATAAGAACCACCAGTCAATAGGACTCTGGGATGTTTGGAAGCATTTCTAAATTTCAGTATTTACTAGCTAGGTTTCTTTTAAGTTCAGTTTGGGTAAATTATTATAGTGCTATCATTCTAGACACAATTCTTTATCTCCTGTGCCATTAAGAATGTTATCAGAAGACTCTTTGACACTTTGAGCCAGAATCTCTAATCAAGGCCCTTTTAAAGTTCTTTTTAGGAAAGCAGTTGTATCCACTTACTGATTTATCATCAGTGACTCTGTACTTCATATAGTTTCCTCAGTCAAGTGCAATTGTTGCTTAAGCAGTTCCATTAATTTTTGCTGAAATCTTATTCTGTCGTTCTCTACTGCCTTTACTTGCTTCTTTTCTTGCCCTGGCCTATTTTTTATTGCTTACCTTAATGGCTGCTTTGTTCAGACATATGAGTAGCTTATAGGTAGTCCTTGATTTATGAATGTTTGCTTAGTGACTGTTTGAAGTTACAAATTACAATGGACCCCAAAATGGTACTTACAACCTGGATTTGAAGTTCTCATAGCTTCCCCCCCTGCAGTCATGTTATCACATTTTGGGTGTTCAGCAACTGGCTTACATTTACAACAATTTGCAGCATCCTGCAGTCATATGACCACAATTTATGACATTTTTACTTCTAGTTTCTGGCAAAACTTCCATTGTGGACCATGCCAGAATTTTGAGTCATCATGAAGTAATTCCAAGTCATCTAGCAGATGCAAGACTTAAATTCTGCCTCACAAAGCTGCCTCTAGAATTGAAATTAATGAGGAACTATCTATTTCAGTTTCACATTTCTTGGAGCCTTTAGAAGTAGAAGTTAAACATTCTATTTGACCTCTATAATCTGAAACCCCAAGCCTGTTGGTATTCAATTTTTCATTCATTGGTTTTTGTCTGTGAAGACTCTCACTCGTCCAGGGTAATTGCATCGCAACAAAAGTTTAAAAAGCAGGCATCTGGATTGGATTTTTCAAGTAGAAGACGTTTCACCTTTTATGCAAAAGGCTTTCTCATGAGAAAGTTTTCTGCATTTATAAATCTAATGAGTGCAAGTGCCAAACAGAGAGATAGTTAGAAAAAATCTGCATTTAAATTCTTGTTTTGAAGAGTTATTTTACATGTCTGTATGTAACATATCTCCTCCTGGCTAGATGGATAATCTCAGAGTTTTAATTACTACCGTCTGCTCTCACGCAGTTCTTTTTTGACTCTAACTTGTGCAGTTCAAGTTCTTACCTTACTCCCTCCCCTCAGTGAAGGAGAATCCACAACAGACTCTTAGCTGTAGAGAGACATGTGTAGCACATGTCGTAACATATTCCTGTTACGATGTCATTTCTTAAACAAAACATATTAATTTTCTTTCACAGTTTCACCATCTTCAGAAATAGTTTTCTACAAAAATTCTGTTCCTAACCTTATTATTTCTTTCCATTCATTCTTTCTACAAAGTTATCTGCTACCCAACAAGGACAACTGTAGTTCTTAAAACTTTTGGTTTTAAGAAACTCTTGACTCATGCTGAATTATAATTTTTAATTTAATTTGAAGAAATAAATTAATGTCATAGAACTAATAATCATAATAACTGTAATTAATGAATTTAATGTGTAATATACATCTGTTGTTTTAATGATCAAATGCAACCCATAAATTGGAATAACATGTGACCATACTTTATTATTCCCGTGAAGTTATTTTCCAAACGTGGATTTGTCTGCAAAGGCTTTCCACTTTGTCTTTGCATTTTATCCAGGAGAAAAGCAATTGCCTCTAGCTGTAGTAACATACTAAGATTTCTCCAATTTATCTTTTTTTCAGCAGAAGGAAGTTAGCATCCAACAGATTATTTCACATCTGGAGTGCAGTCTGTTCTTTGCTTGTATAAATTTGCTTTACTCTAACCTACTCACTTTTACAAGAATAAACACTATCCAATTATAGTACATAAAATAATATACAATTATGCTGAAATGTAGTATAGAGATAGTAAACAAGACCCACTATTTGTTTATATAATCCATTATATTTAGCATCAGTATCATCAGAAACTTTAAAAATGAAAGTAGAATAGGAACAAGGAATTTTTCAAAATAGCCATTCATGCTCAATTTGGTAAATAAACTCAAATTCTTCACCATTCAAATTTTTTGACATATGAGTCAGTCACTTCTATAGTCTTTTTCAATAGGAAGATTGTATCACATGGATATTTGAACATTTCCCATAATCCTATGAAGATTTATTTTTTAAAAAATCATAAAATTACAGTGAAATATATACAAGAATTAATGAATGTACACAAAAAGATAGATTTCTTAAAAGATTAGGAGATGCAATATAAACTGAAATTCTTAAGTTCCAGTTGCCTTTGTATTCTGATGTACGGTAGATGCCTTTTAAACTGTATACATAGAAGAATGATATCCAATTTTAAAGCTTGCTTCCCACATACCATCTGAAACTAGAGACGGTGTTTCAAAAGATGTTTTAAATTTTGATGCCATTCATTCTACATATACAATCTTAGTGAAATCCACTTTGAATTAGCAAACCAAGGGTACTTAAAATCATTAGAGGGATAACTTTCATCTATATATGGATGATCCTCAGCTTCATATCTTTCCTGTTTTATTTTGGGGCAGCTATAGAGTTGGTAAGTGAACTAAAATTAAATCCAGAGACAAGGCAGAGGAATGTCTGATTAGGAAACCTAATGATGCAGGAATAACTTGCTCTAGATAATTCCACTGAAAAATCCAATTCATGGTTTGAAGATTCTCCAGCTGGATACTCCAGTGGCAATTACGGGCAGGAGTACTTATTCTCAATTGAATTCCTACCCCCATGTGACCTCCAGAGAGCAGCAATTGTTGCAGGCAGTAGCAAACAGGCCCATCGCGTAGAATCACATTGTTGTGATTTGTTGGGATGTGAGCATTTGCTACAGCCTTCTTTATTTTATTTAAAAAATAACATAGAATCAGAAGGTATATGGGCACGCATATAGATGATTGCAGATCTTCCTTGTTATCATCAGTAAATTTTATTATTGTTTCTGCAACAAAATAATGCTTATTTCCAGCATCAGGCTAGCAATCTCTAGACTATTATTCTAATTATGACAAGGCCATTTAAGTGAATTTAAAAATATTAGATTTCATGTGGGTAGCCTCATTATTTGTTTTCCTAGCTAGAAGCAATAGTAAAGCATGGAAGATAAGGAATGGAATGGGATGCTTCACAGAAGGAGAAATGCAACATGGCTGTGTAAAAGTGGCATGTCAAATGATTACAGGATCCAAAACTATCTCATTACACTATGTTCCATTTTTGTACAATATTCCAGCTACATACATTCCAAGCACTGTCATTATCAGCCATGATGATCATCATGGTATATTTGAAACAATTCTTTCTTTTTGCAAAAAATATTGTTCAATGCAAAACCACCTTCCATGAAGAACCAGCTAGCAGACCTGGGTTGTAAAATATGAGAAATCCACAAAAAAGCAGCAATGAGATATTGAAGGCTTTTTGGTGCTGCCTAATGTTCATCCAAATTTCCAACCAGCATACAGTAGTTGTTTCTGAGAATTCTGTTGATAAAACTTAACGGGCCTGGCAATTCCTTCACAATATAATCAGAATCCATCCTATATGCTGTATGCTATATAGAATGCCAGAAATTTTTAAGTGCAGTTCAAGATGATAATGAAAACAAAATTGCTATAAAATTTTGTATAAAAAACTGAAAACATTTACACATATGCAAACAAAACTACACCCACATATTGCTATAAGATAGAGAAAACAATTCTTCAGTTTTCCTACAGAGTTTATATTCCAAAACCTTTGGAATTTTCATGTCCTATGTTTTTGGAAAAATATAAGTAGCTCAGTTTTTTAAAATAAAACTAAAATTTGCCTTTTGGCATATCACATAACTGGATCTTGAAACAATCCACTGTGCACTGAATGAGGAAACATCTTAAACAAAATGAAAACATTTCATTTCACTAACACTCCTTCATTAAAACCATTTATATTAAGCTGCATATTTCTGAAATCTATTTGATCTCTTTTCTTTCAAAGGGTAGAGTGTAGATTAGGGAAAGGCCTTTGGCACTCATCAGGTTCAGTTTGGAGAGACTATAAGCATTTGCCATTTTAACTGGGGTTTATCAGGAATTACAGAAAACATCTGGAGATATCAGCACAAATCTATGATTAATTCTGGTGCTTAGTTTTTAATGCTTTTATTTTATGTGTTGTGTTTTCTTTTTACAACTTATCTTTGTAGTTGTTATAGTTATTCAATCTATATTTTTTAAAAGATTTCTGAATATCTTTCACTGCAGAAAAAAAATAGCATACATACTACAAATTAATAATGTCAGTGAAATTTAATACTTTCAGAGACAGCTGTGAGGATGTATTCATGTATTCATTTCATTATTCAGGCTATAAATTAAATTTTTAATCTAATAAAGTATGAGTTTGTGCACTCTACTGTTTTATTGTTAAATTACTTGAATTGTTTTTTATACCGTTATTAGTTTCTTATCTTGAGTAAATTGCTTTAGAAATATTAACAATAAGGAATCTCATTAATCTCATAAATAACCATAAAAGCAGAGTGATACTGAATGCTCTAGCATAATGCTTAGTTTTATTTTCCTCTTAAGTCCACAAAAAAGTATTAAAAAAAGTTCAGGTTGCCATCTTTAAATACCAGTGCATTATCCATTATTTTGAAAAGTAGGAGGAGCAGAAATTAGAAAGCCTGGTGATACAGGTTGCTAAGTAGAAACTTGTTTATGCCTTATTAAATAAATTACAGCTAGTATTATAGACTGCAGTAGTTAGGATCCAACAATAAGCAACAATAGAAGAAAATATTTGTAGCTCAGGGTTGAATTGTGGAGTCCTACATGCTCTCTAGCTTGATAGTTTTTCTGCAGATGTTTCAATTTAGGTAACATTATCAGTGCTAAAGGGGAGTGAACTTTGTACTCTTAATATACTGGTGGTTTGCCCTGTCACTGTTGGGGGGAGTGTTTTTGGTGGTTCCTTTATTAGACTATACAGTGGAACCTCAGATTACGAGCACCTCGCTGTACGAGATTTTCGCAAGATGAGCACAAATTTTTAATAAAATTTATTTTGGTTGATGAGTGGCAACTCACGCGGGAAATCTCACAACGGAGCCAATGGTCCTCCTCTCTCGCTGCATAAACAGCGTAAATTAAGTGAAAGGCGTTCAAGAGAAGGAACTCCCGAGACTCAGACTCCGGATTATCCTTCCAGGCAGTCCCCCTCCCCCTCCTCTCCTCTCTCTTAGAAAATAAAGAGACATTAATTTGATGCATGAAAACTTAATGCTAAAGTGTTGGAGATTGCCATCTTGGGTTTGTCATGTGTCTTGTGGAAGATCAACTTTTAATATTAGAAAGACTGAGGAAAGCTTAACCCTAAAACTATCACTCTGCTTTTATTTCATGTCCTTTGATAACTTTTAGAGCTATGCTGATAGTGAGAAATTTGGCAAAAATTTCATTATGATGTTTATCTGTGTTCAAGTGCAACTTAAAAAGTTCATATTAAAATGTCTACAAAAGCAATTTCTCTCATCCATAAATTATACAGTAATGCTACAGAACTCAAGGCCAGGGATAGCTAACCACTCAACTACTGCACTGGTTCCATTTTTGTGTTTTGCACTGTTTTGCCACAGGAGTCCAGACAATTCACATTTTTTAATTCCAAACTCCAAATCCTGCCATGTCATTGTCCCCAAATAGATTTGGATTCTGACATTTTATGGACCATCAACTGAAACTGTATTACAGTAGCATGCTTAAATTAGAAACAAAATTGGCATCAGCTAACAGGAAATATTCTATAATGTTCTATAATTCCACTGATTGATACAATCTGAAATATAATTTTTGTAATTAGGTTAGGGAAAATGAAGCACAAAGTAATTCAAAGAAGAGAAGATTCTAACAGAGTCTGAATTTCATCCAGACTGGTCATAGATTATCTCAGCTAATTACAGATTTCAAAGGCTAATATAATTATAAAAACTATACCAAGCATGCTGCACATGCATCAATGTGGTAAACCAATTTATTTCATTAGATTGAAACTGCAGCCCTATGCAGCTAATTTGGAAAGAGTCCAAACTGAAATTAATGGGATTTATTTTCAACTAAATATTGTAGAGTCTGGGCCTCACAAAGTGTCTGTGCCTGTATGCAATCCACTTCTTCTTGACATATTGTTCATATAAATAAGAATATCAATATATTTTTGTTTAAGTTTAAAATAACTTACAAAACAGCCATGGCAGTTCTGAAAATAATAAGCAACTGAATGTAGGAATACAGTGAAGAAAAAACAAAGCTTCTTTAAATAGGATAAAGACTGGATATATACCAGAAGCCAGGAGAACTCCTTACATACTGGCAAATTATGTTTTGTGTAACTAGTTTAAGTTTGTAAACCTACTGTAATGTTTTTGTACTAGATGACATCTCTAGTTAACATGCCAGATAATCCTGTTGTAAGAGCCATAGTAATTTAATCTAGAAATGATCAAGACATGGATAAATGTCAGCAACCTGTTCCTAATGATAGAACATTCTTTCTTTTTGTTTTTCCTCGGAGTTGAACTGGAAAGAAAGAGCTATCATAATTCAAGAATATATTTGATACAAATGTGTGCTAAATATGCCAAATCAACATTTTGATAGTGTTCAATTACATTGTTTGTAAAATTTGTTCCTGGTATCCATGATAACCAGAGAGAGCTAGAAGGAAGGATAAAATTGAATGTGATTGTCACACCTTGAATAATTATAATAATCCAGTTCTTAAAAATCTGTGTTTCAGAAAAATTATTGCACAGAAAAATTTATTAAAATCAAATGATAATAATTGTTAAATGATTAAAATAATATTCTGATTTATTTGTGGGGCATAAAAATGAACAATGAGTTTATGGGAAAGGAGAAGACTTACAAATTTACCAATGCATTTTTCTCTGTTCTTAAAAACAGAAAGGGACTTCTTAAATCACTCTTAATAAATGCTTGGACATTGTTTTTACAAAATATTTGTATTATCTGATTTTTAAATTTATTGTTGTTGTTCAGTTGCACAGTTCTGTCCGACTCTTCGTGACCTTATGGACTGCAGCATACCAGGTCTCCCTGTCCTGCACTGCCTCCTGGAGTCCTCCCAAGCCCACAGCCATCTAACAATCTCATCCTCTGACATCCCCTTCTCTTTTTGCCTTCAATCTTTCACACTCTTTCCTAATGAGTCCTCTCTTAGCATTATGTGGCCAAAATATTTGAGTTTCAGCTTCCGTATCTGTCATTACAATGAATAGTCGAGGTTGATTTCCTGTAGGATTGACTGGTTTGATCTCTTGCAGTCCAAGAGTCTTTTCCAGAACCACGATTCAAAGGCATCAGTTCTTCAAAGTTTAGCTTCACTTATGGTTGAACTCTTACAGCCATACATTACTTTTTTAAAAGTATATAAAATGCATTAATATCAGTTCACAACATTTGTGTGTACATATGCATGTATGTGTTTATATTTTTCTTTTGTCTCTCTAAGCCTGAATTAAAGCTGATAACAATTTTGAAGGGGTGAGACAAGAAGATCAAGTTTCGCTGGAGAACAATGTTAAAGGAAGTTGGAGCCCCAACTTGCACTTGCTATTCATGGAAGGTAGCCCTGATCTCAGAGGTGGTTGATTGTTATTACTGAGAATTGAGAGTATCTAGGTTACCCAGATGTGCTTTTTGTATGTGCTATCCACGTCCCAGAGGCTTAATGCAATGAGCTCTCCTGGCCTTCAAGTTCTAGGCAAGTGTTCAGATCTACATATTGCACAGGCATAGTTGTAATCATCCTCATTTTTCAACTGGGCAGCAAGCTAACCTTGTTGGAGACCACGATGAACTCAAATAAAGTCAAGTAAATATTTAGCTATCATACTGAAACAAAAAATAAGGAAGATACATTCTTCATTATATTCAAGTCCTGAAGAAAGTCTAAAAATGCAGTGTGGAGTCATAGAGGATTAAAGGATGGAAGAGGAAGAAACGATTATCACAAGGCAATAAACATATGCCTTTGCCAGTGCATATAGAAGAAGCAAAATGGGAAGTGCTGCCAATACTGTGTTGGAAAAGGGGAAGAGCATGCCACCAGACCTGATAAAGCCCTCCATTTCTCTTCCCCCAGTGGAGACAAATTCTGTCTCCTTTAGACAACCATTATCCAAAGCTGTGATGGAACAGTATATCCTTGTTTAAATTATCCATTTAGCAATGGAGATGGAAAAATATTAATTATCTTCTTTCAGGAAATGAGGCTTCATTAAAAAGTTAGGCATGGATATACATATTTATATATGTAAAAGCCAGACTCTTCTGATTTTTTTACACAGTGTTGTGAACCAGATGATATTTTATCAGCTTATCAAGTGAAGCCTGCAAATGAGTATTAAGGTCTAAAAAAACCCAGTTGACCATAAATAGACCAGTTAATTAAATAGAGGGCACTAGACTGAAGTATCATATGGAAATAATGCCCATGTTTTATGATAATATTTTTTCTTACCTACAGCTTCTTTCATGTAGCTTTTTCTGAAGTTTCCAAGATACATATATTCAACTGCACTGTTGTTGTTGGGTTCTGTATATAAACTGAAGTGTGTGAAAAGCTCTGCACCTGATTATAATTTGGACAGGTATAATAGAGGTTTAACTCCACTGGATTATTGGAAGTTTAGATCATTAAGAAATATAAAATCAAATAAATCTCTGGTTTTGTGTTCTTTTTAGGAAATAAATCAGATTTTACATTCTTATACCATGTGTGAAGGAAGGATTTTGAAGCAGATTTTTTCCCAACTCTCCCACAATGATTCCATGCTTTGAGAATGTGCTGCTTTGTGCAAAGGCATTCTGAATAAACCTACTGTGGAGGAGACCAGTATATAATTCAGGGGTAATCTTTTCAATGTCACGCATTAAGCATTGTCTCATTCTTACTGTTTGTTAATGTTAGGCATCAACTGAATTCCCTAGGGTGCAAAGTCATTAGCTGCCCAGCATGGTGGTTTCCTCATACCTCCAATACAAAGTCAAAGAAAATGTGAAATCTTCTAATAGCTTGGCTCTTCTCCAGAAGCTAATTTTAAAGAAGGGCAAATGAAACATGGTGAACTGTATTTGATCAGCTGTGTTCAGGCATTGCAGAGGCAACATCAGCTGTGAAGTCAAGCATACTGTGAGCACATGATAAAATGTTTGAACAGAATGCTCTCCTTGGAAGATAGCTTTGGTTAGCTTTCATGAAATATTCAGCAGTTAATTTGCATGTATATTTAGAACATCCAAAGGTCTGACAGAAATCTTAAACTAATTTATACTTTTATTCCCTTAAAAGGAAAGGCTAGATAGCTGTGCCAATTTGTTCCTTTAAACTCAAAGTAGTCTTAATTGGACAAATGAAAACAAACAAAATAAATTGATATTCAGACAATACAGATATTATAACAAAATGATATTCAAATTCATATATAGTTTTATTTGCATGTGATTCTATGTTTCAATACTTTTTATTTGCTTTAATATAAAAACAGTGGAATAAATAGGATGAAAATAAGAGGAGGCTATCCACAAAATGGAATGGCTTATTGAGATATAAAACAACAGCTTGCTAAGGTTAAGAAAAGTCAGCATTCAGAGTAAAAACTGTGAATTCTGGCATGCCACTTTGTATTTCACTGGATAAAAATGTATATACGTACTTTCAAACATGTCCATACAAAACAATGTGTATATGTGATTTTTTTGTGTTATAGAAAGAGTTTGAAGATATGACAGTATTCCCAAATTATCTTTTATGCAAGGTAATATCCCACAGATTTCAAGCAAAAGCATTATAAAATAAAATTTAATTATTGGATAGATTATACATAATAAATAACAAACATGCTTAACATTTTCTCCTGTTTATCTTCTCTGGTTTCTTTTTTGTTCTCCTTAAGACTCCCCTTTTCTTGCTAATTATCTTGATCTTTTTTACTTTTATTTTTGTTCCTTGATTTCTTTTAAATAATCAAGTCATTGAGAATTGATCATTTTCTTCTTTTATATGTACCTTACTGTTCACTTGTTTAGGTATATATTGAAATATATATCGAGATAAATATTGCTTTTACTTTTATTTTTGAAAAGCACTAAGTACATGTTATAAAGTAGTTATTTGACTAATAATCTTATCTTTTTTGAAATTAAAAAAATTGTTATAAAAATGGAATAGAGTGAATTGTGTCTGTATCTGAAAAATTTATATTTTTCAGTCAAGACAATAATATTAATTACACTAATAAGAGAAAAATAGAAGATAACAAAATACAAAGACTATCAAACAGAAATAGAATGACTGTCACAAAAGAAAGCAAAGGTAGTACCAGTAGTAATAAGGTGCCTTGGATGTAGTCCCAAAGCAACAGGAGTATTTTGTGAACACCATCAGCATTGACAAAATCACCATCAGTCAATTGTAAAAGGCATTGTTTCTTGAAACAGCTTATATCCTACTATGATATCTTTAACACATCAAATAGCATCTGCCTATCCCATATCCTTGGAAAGTACTCGATAGGTAAAAAGGATCTGGTACAAAAATGCCAGATCCAGTCTAAATATCTGGCTGATTGTGTGTTCAACAAATAATATAAACAATTACCATCAACAAAATAGCAGCTCATTTTGATTGCTATAGCACTGAGAAAATAATATAAAAATATTATAATCACAATAATCATTATCAATATCTGCATGGTGTGAAATATCACTGTGCTCATGATACCCAACTATATGTATCCATTCTGGGCCAAAGAAGAGATGCACTGAAATTCTTCACCTGGATAGGTAAGTTGTAAGAATCTGTTTGGGGCTGTGGATCCAGACAATCTCCTAGAAGGTTAACTTGCTTTGCACAGGAAGTACCATCCTATCCAGAACTAGAGATTGAAGTCTGGAAACTGCTACAGCTCCAACTGGAAGAGCAAGTCGAGGGCTTTGGGTCAACTTCATCTTGAACATCATTTGTAACTATTCCTGGAAAGGTTCTGTTATAATCACTCACAGCCTTGTCATTTTCTGTCTGGACTACTGTAGCTTATTCTGCATGAAGAGTGTCTGGAAACTACAGGTGATTTAAAATGGCATGAAGGTGAAAAACACTCCAATCTAATTGAAGAGATCATACAATCTGCTTCAGCCAAGTTTATTTATGCAGGGATGCAATACAAAGTTCTGCCCTCTAAGAGGGGCAAGGAAAATGTTTATATAGCTATCTTATTTGCATTAAAAAGACTAGCACCCCTCAACAAGAGAACTCCCTCTTGTAGATTTACTTATTTTAGCATTTATTCTTGTTTGTCAGCAAGCCTTGAGTAATAATCAGGAGCTGACTTTCTTTTTCCAATAACTAGTCCTTGAGTTTGCATTCTCAGATTCACATTCAGATACTTTATTGGCCAATCATGATTAGACATGCAAGGAATTTGACTCCGGTACAGCAAAATATATAACAATGTTAGTTATTCGGAAAGTGTGCAGTTAAAAGAAAGGAAGTATTATAAAGTATAGAATTAATAGGCTTAATAGGTATACAATTCGACAGAACTTCTGGGTTAATTGGAATCCTTTACCTTCTGTACTATCTATCATACAGCATGATAATATAGCATTAGTTTTCATTTGAATGATAGCATGGGGGAAAAGGCTGTTCTTCTGTCTGGTAGTTTTGGTATGCAGTACCCTGAAGAACCTACCAGAGGGAAGAGGTTCAAACAAGTTGTGACCAGGGTGAGGGGGTTTGCAAATATCTTCTCTGCCCTTTTGTTAACCATCTCATTATATAGGTCTTTTATGGAGGGCAGGTTAGTTACAGTTCATTTTCTTGGCAGTTCATGATATTCTCGTATATCTTCTCCAAAAAGTTCAAAAACTTCAATACTCTTCCTATTCTTCTGATTTAAAACCCAACTTTCATTTATAATTTCTATCTATATGCTTTTCCTGACAAAAATG
>JANHZU010001630.1:12981-27003 GCA_032468055.1 Acrochordus granulatus
ATGCCACTGAACTCAAAATATGACTCTCGGTGGCTTACAATAAATACTGTATATATATTAAAAACAATTAAAACCATTTAAAATTAAATAAAAACCAGATGGACAGAGAGGGGAGGAGTGAGAATATATATGTGGGAAAAGGAGGTTGTTGCTAAACCACCAGTCATCTCCAAGATGGTGTAGCCCCATTGGGACACCAAGCCAGTTGGCAGAGCCAGGTCTTAAGGCCCTTCTGAAAGGCTGCAAGAGTGGGTGCAGACATCACCTCTGGGGGCATGATGTTCCAGAGGGCAGGGGCCACAGCAGAAAAGACTCTTCTACTTGCCCCTGCCAACTGAAATTCCTTGGCTGATGTAGGCCTCTTCTACCAGTTCTGGTGGAGTGGGTCATGCCCATTAGGGTGAGACGATTCCTCAGACAGCCTGGTCCCATGCCATGAAAGGCTTTAAAAGTTAAAACCAACACCTTGAATTGCATCTGGAAGCAAATTGGAAGCCAATACAGCTTGTGGAAAAAGGTGTTATGTGGAAATTCTATGGGCCCCTAGAACTATCCATGCAGTGGCATTCTGCACCAGCTGCAGATTCCGGATGCTCTTCAGGGGTAGCCCCATGTAAAGCATGTTGCAGTAGTCCAATGAAGAGAGGATGAGGGCATGAGTGACTGAGCACAGGGACTCCTAGTCTAGGAAAGAGCTCAACTGGCGCACAACACGAAGTTGTGCAAAGGCCTTCCTAGCTGTGACTGCCACCTGCTCTTTGATCAGGAGTCATGAGTCCAGGAGAATCTCCAGTTTGCCATTATACTTTAATAAACAGTCTTACATTGTTGCTGTCCAATATAGAAGCTTGCTTGCTTTAGTCACTAAGCCTTGGCCATTGCCATTAACATCTTCTTAGATGGTTGCAGCCCACTGGAGATTCCTGCTTGTTTCACTTCACCTTGGTAACTTTGCTGGGAGTATATATTCTTGGCATACATTCCCAACATTTTTTGTTTATCCCTTCTAGCCATCCCGATAGCCACAAGGAGGCAGATTCCATTTACACCAACAAATATTGAACAGAGGTATTTTAGAAAACACAGTTTCATTTAGAGTAGAGTAGCTTGTTTATAGTACTACAGTTTTGCAATGTCAATCTTTCCATAATAAACCTTATTTTTACAATTTTACAGTTCAGTTATAAAAGCAGCCTCAATATGAAACTTGGCCAGCTAGGTTACTGTATAGGAGTAAATTTGGGTTTATCTCTTTTCTTTTTTCTTTTCTTGGCTCCTAGAATTACAAAAAGCATTCAATTTGTAAGTTATTATAATCTTATGGTTCTGAAAAAGCTAATAGATGGAGCTGTTTTGAAATATTATAACATATTAAATCTGTTTCCAGACATTTGATCAGTGTCTATACTGTGATGCCTTGATTACACAGATTTGTCAGCTTCAGAACTGAACAAGTAGCATGCATATCTTCAGAAACTCTATAAAAAACAAGAAATCATATAGCTATTTCTCCTAGTCATTTGTTCATCTGCTCTTGACTAAGACTTTCCCGTAACTGCTGTGAAGCAAAATGTGATGTCCTAGGGTACAAGATCATTTTGCTGAATTAATTAAAATATCTATTGAATCATGAACTGGAAAATTTTGCTTGGGTAAAACAGCATTGCTAAAAGTCAGCTTCATGCCTAGAAAGGAAGAAGAAAAACCATAGTACTGGAAAATAACAATGATTCTATTCTACTATTCTTTGTCAGACTAGTAGTCTCCATCTACTTTAGGTCCTTTAGGCTATTACAAGGTATTCCAATACTTCCTGCAACACAAAAAATGCTTGTTTATTTAGATTTAATGAACTTAATTTGTTTCTTGAGTGCCTATCGCTTATATATAAATAGCGCAAAATATATAAAAGTTAATATCTATCTACCTGCTTTTTTAGCAATCCTCATCAAGCAACTTCAAGTGTATAGATGGGGAAAGATAATCTTGATTTCTTTCCTAGAGGCAGAAGCAATGGAGGTTAATGCAGCTATCAAAGTACTGTCTTCCATAGCTTATTAGAAATGCAGAAAAAAAATAGCTTATCCTGTGTATCTAATGAATGGACCTCCTAGGTACATCATTAAGATGACCTTTGCTGTTGACCTTAGCAAATACAAAAGTTTATACTAAGGTGGTAACCAGTCCCTTAGCCAGATCCTAAACTATTTAATCCTTTAAAGGTTGAAAATGAACCTTAAATATAATTTTAATAGTAAATTGCACAGATTTTCTATGGAACTTAAAACCACAATACAATTCAAGGTTGTGGAGCAGACTGAGGAGAGCATAGTTCTGTCCTTCAACATCTTTGGGCAGCTCAGGTTTTCTAGTTATAGCACTTGTTTAAGATTACAATGGCAGCAGGCAATGTTGAATAGGTTAAGGGAAATAAGCAATATGCTGGGAAATAAAAAATCTGCACTTTACCAAACTAAGGGTGTTAATGAATAAGAAAAGAAGTCAAGAAATTCCATCTTCTATATCAAGAGTTAGAGGAGATTTAAAGAGGAAAAAATGTTCATGAGTTCTTTCATTAATCTTTTAGTAAAGGACCTTCAGTTATTTCATTACAAATTGTATATTCCATTGTTTTATTTACTTTTTCAATGTAACTTATATATAAAATGTAGAAGTGATTGCATAATCTTTCCTGGAGATTATTTCAGATAGTATTTTTCAATCCAGAAGTATCTTACATATCAGGCAAGATCAGTCAGATCTGGGATGTTTGTATGTCTGATTTAATCTTTTCCCCTCCTCCTAGTTGCTCTTAAAATGTTCCACAAGGAAGCTGACTTACATAGAAAACCCTTGTACGTCCAGGGCTGTACATTGTATTGGATTACATTTTTTAAAAAATTCAGTAGATCTTTCCAGTCCTAATTGGAGATGCCAGTTAGTGAACTTGGGAATTTTGCACAGAAAACAATAGTGCTCACTGAGCTGTAGACCTTGTTTTCTGGTCCACCATGAATTTAGCTTTGGAGGAGTCTCTATCTAATCCATCTTCCCCAACTGAAGACCTCCAGATGTATAACTTCAGATTTTACCAGGTATTTTAGTATTCAGAGATTTTATGTCAATGTCGAGTGGTAGTCAAGCAGCCCTGAAAACCAATAAAAGCAATGAAATCCCTCTTTTAACTGCACCAATTTGTGAAGCAAAAATAAAATGCCTAGGTAACTTGTAAAGAACCTGAATAATAATTAGTCCTGCTCTAATATTTATGTCCAAGTTATTGAGCTATATAAAAATATTCCTATATTTTAGGAAACACTGACTTTTCCTTCACTTTTAATGTATTTCTACAGCAGTCTTTGAGTCCCTGCTTCGTTTTGCTGAGAACCATACCACTTCTCTCTTTGAGACTGTCTACAGAACCATGGCAAAGGAGGCTGCTGAACCTGTGAAGGAACTTTTTACAGACCTGTCTCTCTACCTCTTGGGTGCTCAGACCAGAGTGGAAAGAGCTTTTTTCCGGTTCTTCGACAGCCTCTTCTCTTTGGTTTATACCCGCTTGATAAATCCAGGCATGACAGATTTGTCAGAAGACTATATGGAATGCCTGCGACAAACACGACAAGACATCAATCCATTTGGACACTATTCTAAGGAAGCTGTCATGGAGCTAGCAAAATCTCTGAGGGCAAGCAGAACATTCAACCAGGCCCTGGGGATGGGTGTTGAAGTGCTGAATGCCACTGAGCATGCTGTGTTGACCAAAGAATGTATCCAAAGCCTTGTGAGAATGCAGTATTGTCCTCATTGCCAAGGCCTGACACTCATCAGGCCCTGTGAAGGATATTGTCTAAATGTGATGAGAGGCTGCTTTGCCAGCATATCTGAGTTGGATATTCATTGGAGGGAATATATCTATACCTTGGAATACCTTACCAATGAAATGGCTGGAACTCATGATTTGGAACTGGCACTGCTGGGTATTCGATACTCAATCAATGAGGCCATTTTACAAGCACAACTTAATGGACCCCTGCTATCAACTACTGTAAGTATGTGTTCCTGAATTGTTTGTACATTTCTGCCATTACTCCTTTTAATCTTTCAGGAATGCATTGGCTTCAAATTTCTGTTTACTACCACTTTGGGAAATAATCAGATTTCCTCCCTTTCTTACTTCCCTGTTAATTAATAGAAAATTCAGTAAGATGTATCTGTTTTAAAAGACAAAGAGAAGTTTTGTTTGTTAATCAAAATGTTAGCATCCATTTTGGACTATGGAAAGAAGAAATACTGAACCAGCAAAATGAAAAAGGAACAATAATGGTATTAATTAAGTGTAAATTACCAGCACAATTATTTATCTTTTGTGACTATTTCAATCTAGAATGCAACCAAAATAGTGAATGAGAAGCAAAATGTACAGAAAGTACCCAAAATACCCATTTAGTCATTATGTTAATATACTATTTCTTCAATTTATTTTTTAAAAGGCAAAACTGTACAAAGCATTTTAAAAACTAGCCAGTCATTTATTTTAAGGTTTAATTAAGATTTCTGTTGACATTCCTATTGAAGACCAGATTAATTTAATGGACACTAAATGTTTGCTTAAACTTAAGTTTTCTAAAGGATTTTGTTCAGACAGTCCGGTCAATTGTTACTTTAGGGTTCTTGCTTTTCTTTTGTTTTCAATATCAAAAGAACCACCAGCAGACTCAAGTTTGTGGGGAGGTGGGTCTGGGTGTTTATTAACAGAATTGGTACCCTTTGGACCTAACTGGATAAAGAAAGATGAAAGAGAGAATGAGCTAGTTGATCATAGTTAATCTGAAAGTTGAATGAATATATAGAAGCTTTATATAGGGTGTCAATATTGAGCAATATTTTAATTTTTTTGACTAAAAAACCATCAGAACACTGTATCCTACAACTGTCTGATCACTTTGTTGCATAGTAAAACCATCCATGGTAAGTTCTTTAGGAAGGAAGTTTTTGTATCTTTAAGAACTCTCTTCCATACTGCTTTTCAGGCTGCAAACCAGATAATTAACTGAGAGAAAGTTAACTGAAGTAGACATTTGGTTTCATTTACATGTTTGGGTGCAAATTAATTGAAGAATGTGTTATAGTTGATTTGGCTGGAATTTCACTTTTAAATGTGCATCTACAGATATAACTTATGTAACTTGGCATCTTTTTCTCTCCTTTCTTTCTTCATTGTGATATATAATTTACTTCCTATTACCCTTGTTCCAAAAATGAGAAGTTTTAGAAAGAGGAATGACTTAAAAATGTGTTTACTACTTTTCTCTCAAATAAGTAATTTTTAACTATTTTCTTTGTAAGAATGTGATATAGTGATATAAGAATATGATAATAATAGCTGGAGATTCATTTTTAATTCTAATTAGAAAAATTACAAAAATTATATTATGGTGTTATGCCAAAAAAGAAATAGTGACATATATTCAGAATATGTGCAATACTTCCTAAATATACATTTACACAATTATTCTAAAACTATTCTAATCCATCTTTTATACGTGCAATTTGTGGGCTTTAAATTATTGCAAAATTTGTAACATAAAAGCAGAAAAAGACAAGTTTTCTGTTTAAGAAATAATACAGTATATTATTTTCTGTCACTCAGTCATCCAGATGTTTAGACTGGATTTGGCATTTTTGTCCACTTATTGACTTCTTTCCAAGGACCTGGGATAGGCAAATGCTGTTCCTTGAATGTTGTTAAAGGTATCATCACAGGATGGAAGCTGTTCTGAGCAATTCTACCTTTTACAATTGACTGATGGTGAACTTGTCAATGCCAATGGTGTTCAAGTGGTGCTCCAGTTGTTTTGGAATTGCACCCAAGGTGCCTGTTACTATTGGAAATATCTTTTGCTTTCTTTTGCCACAGTTGTTCTATTTCTGTTTGGAGGTCTGTGTATTTTGTGATTTTTCTCCAATACTTTCTCTTCTATTCTGCTGTCCCAGAATAGAATTTTGTCTTTCTTATCAACAATTGTTAGATCTGGAGTGTTATGTGGCAGGTGACTGTTGGTTTGAATTCTGAAGTCCCAGAGTAAGTTAACTTCTTTATTCTCTATTACTTTCTCTTTTTTATGGTCCCACCAGTTCTTGCTTGCAGGCAAACAGTATTTCTTGAAGTTCACCATTATTGCTACTTTATCATGTCATTGTTTTAGTCACTCTGTGCAGACTTCTTGCAGAAGCTAACTAGGTGGTCTACTGTTTCTTCAGCTTCTTTGCAGAGGCATCATTTGCTGTCTGTTGTCTTCTAGCCTCGTATGCATTTGTTCTTAATGCTTGGTTTTCTGCAGTCAGAATTAGCCCTTTTGTTCCTTTCTTCAATTTTCCTGCTCTTAGGCATTGCCAGGTCTTATTAATATCTGCTTTGCCTCCTATTTTTTTAATATACTGGCCATGTAATGCTTTGTCTTGTTATGTCTCTTTTCTATTCTTCATTTGGCTCTTTTTATATGCCAGTTTTGTCTCTCTGGTACTCAGTAAGCCTTCCTGATATACTAGCTTTAGTGCATCTTCTTCTCTGTCCTTCAGGTATTCTTCCAATGCCCTTTTTTCCTCTTCAATCATCTGTGTACTTGCAACATTCCACGTCCACCTATTTTCCTTGGTAGGCAGAGTCTGTCAACATCACTGCATGTATGAAGAGCATGGTTCATTGTCATTGTTCTGGTCTTCATATCTAGGGCCTTTAGTTCTGCTTGAATCCAGTCAGATAACAAGAAGGCCTGGCAATGACTAAGTGCAGGAATGCTGAAGAAAGAGATGAAGGGGCTAATTTTGGCTGCACAAGACCAAGCATTAAGAACAAGTGCATATAAGGCTAGAATTGAGAAGACAGTAATAGACAGCAAATGCCCCTTTGCAAAGAAGCTGAAGAAACAGTAGACCACTGAGTTAGCTGCTGTAAGAAGATCACATGGAGTGATTATGAACAAGGGCATGGCAAAGTAGCAACAAGGGTGCACTGGAATATCAGCAAGAAATACCACTTACCTGCGAAATACCACTTACCTGCAAGTAAGAACTGGTGGAATACAAAACAAAATCTAAAGTATTTGGGACTTTAAAATTCAAACCAACAACACCTATAAACAACATCTCAGACTTAACAGTTGTTGATAAGAAAGACAAAAGAATCTGAAAAGTGGGTGTTGCAGTACCTGGAGACAACAGAATAGAATACAAATAATTTGAGAAAATCACAGAATACAAAGACCTGCAAATAAAAGTTCAACAACTGTGGCAAAAGAATACAAAGATAGTACCAAAAGTAACAAGCACCTTGGGTGCAATCCCAAAACATCTGGTGTACCACTTGAACATCATCCTCACTGACAAAACCACCATCAGTCTATTACAAAAGACAGCTTACATGCTGCAACAATATTAATACTATCAAACAACATCTCTCTTTCCCAGGTCCTTGAGAAAGACTTTATAAGTGGACAAAGATGTCAAATCCAGATTAAATAGCTGACTGTGAGACCAACCATAATAAACTTGTATGCTGTCTGACTCTCAACAACTTTGGACAGCTCACAAGAAAGAATTACAATAAAATCAAGATAGCATAAAAGATAAAGATATAAGTAGCAAGCACGATAAAGAGAGACGTCTCACTCTCCCTTGCCAAAGTCACCAAAATCATATTTGGAACCAAATGATGGATATATGTAACAATTCAGCCAGTTGTACTTATATGAAACGTGGCTTTATTTTCAACAATAATATATGACAATTGGCTCAGAATAAGGCTAATTCTCTTTCTCTTGTGAAAGCACTTGGGTTTCTATGGGATATTTCTTTCTGAACTACTAGTTATTATTTTACAGCATGGAAAACTGGTCAACTTAGAGGCAGGAAAAATAAAATGAGATTTTTAGAACATCCAAATCACCCTTTCCAAGTCTAGTGCCTCCAGATGCATTGGACTACAATGTAGTATATTATTATTCTTGTGCTTATTGCAGCAACATTTTTGTCTGTGAGAATTAAGCAAAATAAATTGAACATTAATTCAGGCTATCCTATTTTTAACATCTACTGGGTTGGTTAGAATATACATAAGATAAATAATCTTATTTTTTGAAATACAGTTACTTGTCTCTTGTAAATCATTTTAGTGCTTTCTTTTCTATTGTTTCTGTTTTTATTGTATTCTTGAGAAAGAAATACATTTCTAAAATGTATTGGTCTTCCATAGAAACTTATTTTTCCACTGGCACTTGAGATTCATCTGAAATGATTGTTCACTCCATTGCTTGCCTTTCTCTTTTGCTGTGAAATACGTCACAAGAAAATAAAACAAATAATAGTCATGTACATAATGGAGTGCACGCTTGCAGATGTAGTACATTAGCCATGGACTCTAAGTGCTTCCTCATGATTCCAACTGTTGCATCTAGTCACAGTGCAGAGGGGGGCAAGGGATCTTCTGTGCATGGAGCAGAAACTGTGAGTGGAGCAGAAAAAATCTTTCTTGCACTTTGAAAGACCATGGAGTAGCTACGATGCATTATAAATTAAATTCACTGTCAGAATGAGATTACTTATTTCAGAAAAAGGTACAAGTTGTTTATAATATAAGGTAGATGAAGGTTAAGGAGCTAATTGAAAACTGAAGACAATGGAAGAAAAAGAAAACCCCATGAATCCTGGATGGAGGCCTTAACCTGCAGCTATTATTCCAGTAATGTATACACAACTACAAAAATAAATAATACAGCAATATTGGTAAAACAAAAAGGAACCAAGAATACAGAAAAAGAAAGAACCATAAAACTCCATAAAACAACCCTCAGAACAATCACCCTTTCCCTACCACATTTCCCAAGATGGCACCACCTTGTGATTCTCCAGCCTTTCTCCAGGTAGGGGTGTATTTTGTTTGGGTATAGAGAACATTTCTTCCCAGCATGGAGGACAAAAAAAACAAAGAAAATAAATAAAAATGAAGCTGGCCGTTTCCCTTTTAAAAAGTCACCTGAAAGGGAGGGAAGCCTGAATTTAGTGAAATTTGCTGGTATCTGTCCACTATTGCAATTTGCAGTTTCATTTTAATTAACCTTGTGATCTGATGAAATTCGCTGCAGCTCACAAAACCTTAGGCTTTTTAAGAAACATGTGTTTGTTGGAAAATATGCTACCAAACTTCTGATTTGTTGTCCTATTTGTGATCTATGTGATCATAGATAATACATCTATGTATTATAATATATCTATGTGATTATAGATAATACAGCTTGCCTCTTACAATTAATTCTTTTGTGCCTGAACCTCTTGAATATTTGTATCCTCACTATAATTTGTGTTAATATATACTGTTCAGAGATGAGGTGCCTGTTTTCAATGCAAGTACCATACCTCTACATACCTCTGACTTTAAAAAAATGCTATTTAAATTTCTATTCAAATGAAGATACAATCTATCAGTTTATGTTTATTTATTGGATTTATATGGCACCCAAATAAAAAAAAACTCTCAGTGGCTTACAATAAAACTATAAAAGAATACAAATCCATAAAACCATTAAAACCATAAAACAAAACCCCCCCAGGCAAACAGGGAGGAAAGAGCTAAAAAATATAAAAACATATGCAAGGGGAATGGAGGTGACTATTAATCTACTAACCACTTCCAAGATGATGAGTCCCCAGTCGAGCTCCATGCCAACTGACAGAGCCAGGGCTGAAGGCCATTACGGAAGGACATATGGGAGGGGGCAGGTTACTGCTGATTCACAAGGATTAAATTAAGTCTGGGTTAAATTAAATAATTATGAAATATATTTCCTCTAATAAGTAATTTTCTTTACTCTTTGGCTTGCTTTTTTGTCTTAGAAGTGGGTGTCTATTTTCCATAAAATGTATTTTTGAAATCCACTGGACACCTGTTATGAATATAAATATGGTGGTTATGGAAAAATATAAAAGACCCCTACTGGTAGTTTTCATCTTGAGGTGGTGTTCATTAATAGCCAAGACTCATTTTTTCAGAACATTTGACACTTTTAAAATACGTATAGGTAAGCAATGGATTTGTAGAAAGAACATCTCTTAAGCTACTTACATACTCAGCAATGAAAAATGGAAATTGGTTATTCATATTTTTTGTTGGGGAAGAATATTAAGCAAAGCATTTACTGAATTTCATAGAAGTGTTTACCCCCTTTGGAGACAAAAAATTAAAAATGATTCTGTAATAATTTCCATTAATGAGAAAAAGCTACAGTATTTGAATGACCTCTCAGATTTATGTGAAAGGTTACTATTAAGATATTAACCATTCCTGTACTTGATGCTTTTCTTTATAAGATCCAATGCTATTTGCTCAGTAACGCTGGCTTCTACCCAACTAATTTTGCGAGTATAGATTTTCTGGTTTGTAGCATCAGCAAACACTGCTATTATTTTCTCTTTCATCTGCTCAAATCTAACTGTGTGTCATACTAGAAGAAACCCCATGTGTACCATAATGCCAGATAGGTTAACTTAAGTTGTTGACCCTTGACTGTCAATTTTTGAGTTTCTTCCTTTGTTTTCTCTTTGGAGTTATGCTCTGAATATGAAAACTGGTAGAACTCAGTTCATATTTATTTGAGGCAGGATAAATAAATTGAGTTCTTAATTCTTCCCCTCTCTCCTATATATTATTAATTGGTCACCTTTCTTAAAGGTTTTGAAATATGTAACAATGTTAACAAAATGCAGATGACAAACTTTGATATTGTTTTCTCATATGTAATCCTTGAAAAAGAAAAAGGAATGTAATTCTTCATGGAACAGAATGTTTACCTGTAGATACATAAACAAGGTCCTACCTCTCTTGCTGACTCATTGAGCCACCTAAATGACTCCATCACCATTTCTTCTCATCTGTTCTAATGATATTGTTACAGAGCTACAACATAGATAATCAGAATGTTAAGTTTATTAACACACTAAAAGTACCAAATGAGAAGAATGAATAGGTTGGGTTTTGATAGGATCAGTCATGTGAATTTTGAATGATAATCTTTTTTACAGATCACTGTTTATCTTGCAGTAGATGCTTTTTTTCATTGTCTGCATTTCTTTTGTTTAGAAGTGTAAACACTTTAGAAGCGTAAACACTTTTTATTGACAGTCCCAAAAACAAGTTCTTCCCTTTTGCTGACAGTCACAAAAATAGGGACTCTATGTAACGGCATAGTTTGTTTCCTTTCTTAAATCCTCCTGTATAAGCAAATTTATATAGAGAGGGCATTACTTTTGTTTTAATGGAGTCATTAATTTTTCTACCCACTCACATAAATGTTCTCCAAAAGGGTTTTTTGCATATTGTTAGAGCTGTATTCCCAGAATCCTTTGTGGCTGACATAATTATATCATCAACCACAGCAATCTTCTTGCTGTATTCCCAGTGGATATATAAAAATTCTTCAACTTTGGAAAGAGTTGGTTGTAAAACTGAATGTGAAAAGCAAAACTGAATGTAGAAAGTTCTGGAGGACAAGTAGTTCATTTTTAAGGCTGCTTGTTTCAGAATCAACTGAGCATGCAAGTTTTTCTGACCACTCTAAAATATTGTCGGTTTTTATGCAACTTTAGCCTGAATCTGTTTACAGTCAGCATAAAGGCATTTTTAAAATTTTAAATGGGAAGGCAGCTTGACTTTTTCACATTCCTCCTGTAGCTGCCAAATTGGAGAGTTCTGTGGTATTAGTTTGAAAATATATGCACTCTAAAGATTTCAAAAAATAAAATGTAATCGGATCATAATAACATTAAAAATCTGGCTTTGAAATCCAGAAATCCTTGGTCAATAGCTCTGCAAAAATATTATTAGAAACATTTCCTTTGCTAATCTAATAAATTTTAATTGGGTACAGATAAACAGGCTATGTCTCTGTATGTCAGTCCTAAACCTTTCTGTCTCTTGAATCAAAAAAGATATTTTGACTTGAGCTTGAAAAATGTTTGAAAAATGGATGATGGACTTCTGTTTCATCACACTCCATCTGTATCTTGTTTTTTTTTTAAATAATTTATCTGTTGTCTGGTAGTGTACTAAGTTCAGTCATTACTGATTAATGAAATATATCTGTAAGTTTGTAATATTGCTTTATTACCTTGGGCTGCCTTTATAGGTATAAAGGCTATCTTATATAGAGAGAAAGTTTGGTCTAGTGGTTAAGGTAACAGACTAGCAAATGGGAGGCCATAAGCTCCAATCCCGCCTTAGCCATGAAAACCAGCTGGTTGACCTTGGGCCGTTCTTTCTCAGCCCAATTCACCTCACAGGGTTGTTGTGGGGAAAATAGAGGAAGAAGGTGTGTTAAATATGTTCACCGCCTAGAGTTGTTTATAAAAATAACAAAGGTGGGATATAAATAAATGAATAAGTTGTAATTCTTGCTGAATCACTAGAGCTTGGAAGTTTCAATAAGGCAAGCTGTAGAAACACATACTTTTGCCTTTTTTGTTGGATTGGTAGAAAAGGCACGATGATGCTGGAGATATGTGGTCATTAAAAAAGCCTATCAAGCCATGCCTTACCTCTGAAGGGGGAGAAAGGGCAAACAATAATGCTGAATCAATTGCAATGAGTAAACAAAAAGGAAAAATGAGCACAGCGAGATGGGTGGCTTTCTTTGAAGATCAACATGTTTGATTATGACACAATGACTGGACTCTTTCTCACATACCCGTTGATGTGCATTTCTCCAGTCCTCGAGTTATAAAGAAAGCAACTCAAAACAACTCCAAAAACTTTTGTCCCCATGACATTACCTTTACCAGACAGCAGAATAGCGGGTAGCTAGAAGTTAGTATTTGGGGCACTACTGTCCAGCAAAAAATCCATCCTATCTATCTCTCTTCTTTTCTGTCTGCAAATCTTTTCATTTTCCTGCCTCTTTCTTCTTTTGCCTTCCTTCCTGATTCTCTCTTCCATTCTCTTTTTCTCTGTGTGCCAAGAATCACTGACAAATCACCCTCCTCTAAACTAGCTAAGTCCTCTTGCTCCAAGCACCCCCAGTTTCCTCCCTTTCCTACTACAAAAGCCTCAGTTTCTCTTGCTCATCTCCTGTGTTCATCTCCTGTGTCAGTCTTGCTCTAGCTATGCGCTAGCCCAGAGGGAGGTCAATCTCAGGAAAACTTCTCTGCTTCTTTGCTAAAAGGAGCAATGACAGGCTCCTTCCTTTTTCCATTACTTATGCAACTGAGATTGATCTGCACTACCATTCATATTCATTAAATGGAGTGTCTTTGCTTTCCAGACAAGGAGCTTTCTAGTGGCATTTGTGGACTAGCTGTATCTTCTGAATTATCTTCAGGAACAATCCCATGTAAATAAAGAGCATTGCAATTATCCAGAAAATAATTCTTGCAGAATTCTTAGAAGAAAGTTCTTGTGGAAGTTTCAGTAAAGCAAACAATAGAAAAAAACTGCTTCTGATTGAAGGGTTTTTAGATAACGGAATATAAAACACTGTGATTAATATCTTCAGTGAAACACAAACATAACTACAGTATTGCATATTTTAGGAAGTGCTTGCTGATTTTAATATTTATGCCACATTAAAAATACATGACCTGTGATCCTAACACAATACAAACATTTGCCCAATTATGATAAGATTTGGCCATTGGCCCTTTGTTCCTCTCCTATTATAGATCCAAACATG
Organism: Acrochordus granulatus; assembly: GCA_032468055.1. Taxonomy (NCBI): domain Eukaryota; kingdom Metazoa; phylum Chordata; class Lepidosauria; order Squamata; family Acrochordidae; genus Acrochordus; species Acrochordus granulatus. The sequence goes on from JANHZU010001630.1 coordinate 26,700, forward strand.
CATCATCAAGAAACATTTGTACAGAATGGAAGAGAATCATTCCTAGGGATCCTATTATAACTTTTATCTGAAATCATCTTGTAAATTTTTTTTATATCTTTGTAAAAAGACCGCTTAAATGGTCTTTAGAACAACTACATTCCTTTTTGAGATTTTTCTCAAAATCAGAATTTGGCCCTCCCCTTTTATTTCAAATTCAAATTGATGGGGTTTCTGCATAGGTGCTTGTTTCTATGCTGTTTCCTACTTATGTCCCTATTGTAAGTAGGAAACAGCAGAGATAAACACTCATAATGACCCCCAC
>JANHZU010001630.1:37146-50261 GCA_032468055.1 Acrochordus granulatus
GAAGTCTCAGGGAGTTCTCTCTCTTGAATGCCTTTCACTTAATTTACGCTGTTTACGCAGTGAGAGAGGAGAGCTCCATTGTGAGATTTCCCAGCTGATCGCGCGGTGCTCATTGATATCAGGAACATTGACCTGCCGTATTCGTCCATATGGGAATGGAGTAAACTGCGCAAGAGGAGAGTCGGTAGAATGCGCACACGCTGCCGCCAGTGTGAGAATGGAGTAAACTGCGTGAGAGAAGAGTCGGCAGAATGCGTGCACACTGTTGCCCGTGTGGGAATGGAGTAAACTGCGCGAGAGGAGAGTCGGCAGAACACGCACACATTGCCGCCCATGTGGGAATGGAGTGAACTGCGTGAGAGGAGAGTCGGCAGAACATACGCATGCTGCCGCCCGTGTGGGAATGGAGTAAACTGCACGAGGGGAGAGTTGGCAGAACACGTGTGCGCGCTTGCTGCATTAGCAGAATTCTTGCACGGGGTTGCTGTCTGCAACAATGGAGTAAAGCATGAGGTAAGAGTTGACAGAACGCGCGTGCGTGCTTGCTGTGTCAGCAGAACTCTCGCGTGGAGTTGTCTGAACAGGAAATACAAAATGCACTTACTGATGACGCGCAAGTTTTGGCATGAAGTTTCCTCGTCTCGTGAGTCACAGCTCATCTAGCAGAACATTTTTTGATTAACTTTTTTGCTCGTCCTGAGAGTTTCTTGTCTTGTGAGTTACTCGTCTTGTGAGGTACCACTGTATCGTCAAATCTATGGTTTTCCCAGTACTAATATATGGCCATAAGAGTTGGATCATAAAAGAACGCTGAGCTTCGAAGAATTGTGCTAGAGAAGACTCTTGAGAGTCCCATGGAAAACAGTCAATCCTAAAGGAAAACCTTGACTATTCATCGGAAGGACAGATACTCAAGCTGAAGCTCAAATACTTTGGCCACCTAATTCAAAGAAAGGACTCATTGGAAAAGCCATGATGCTGTGAATGATGATGAGTGAAGGCAAAAGGAGAAGGGGACAGCAGAGGATATTTCTGGATATTTTTCAACTTTGTTTTACATGAGTTTTGACATGAGGGAGGGAAAGTGAAAAACAACACAGACAAAGAATTCCCTTGAAAACCATCTTTTCCTGATCTTAACATTTCCAATTTCTTCACTATTTAACATAAAAATTCTACCATTTTTATAGCTTGTTTTATAATATTCTAGACATTTTGATTCTTGCTAAATATTTCCAAATATTTCTGTATCCAGCTATGTTGTACACCCTCACTTCTATATTTTATTATTAAAAATAATTAATTCTTCAACTTTTCCAGTAGGATTAAAAAGAAAACAAAGAAGGTTAAGAAGTAAAGTGTAAAAAGAAAAACTTAAAGTCCATGGATTTTGGCTTAAATGTTGTTTTAATAAAGTACTACAAATGTGAAAATTTCAACTGGATATACTGTATTGTTATGGTTTGTCATATAGTCAGCCAGATATTTAGACTGGAGTTGCCATTTTTGTCCACCTATTGAGTCTTTCCAAAGGACCTGGGATAGGCAGATGCTGTTCTTTGAATGCTATTTAAGGCATCATCACAGGATGGAAGCTGTTTCTTTCTTCAATTTTCCTTCTCTTAGCTATTGCTAGGTCTTGTTATTATATACGTCTTTTTTTTTTAATGTACTGGCAATATAATGCTTTGCCATGTCTCTTTTCTGTTCTTCATCTGGTCATTCTTGTATGCCAGTTTCATCTCTCCATTACTCAGTATTACTATTATTATGATTTAACATTATTATTTATATGGTTTAATTTAGGTTAAAACTTAGATGATCAAAACTGATTATCAAAGCTTAAAACTTAGATTATCAAAACTGATAATCTAAGTTTTGGAATTCAGTTCCACATTGGCACCTCAGTTTGTTGTGATAAATTGTTGGTCTTATAAATTAACATGGCATCAAGCACTGATGCTGGAGTGTTGCTAGGTTAAGGTCCAGTTCCTGATGAATAATGCAGTCCTAGGATATTGGCAACTAGACTGCTTGTTATTCATTGTAAGGTGCCTAGCTATGGGAGTGTTAGATGTCTGACAGCATTGAATAGAATCCAGTCATCCATACAAACTACCTCCAGTGAAGTGGAAACGACCATAAAATTGTTTCACCAACAGCTAATTCTCTTGCTCCCTTTAAGATTTCTTAACTCTTTAGTTGCTTGTGCCAGGATATGTTATATAATATTTAATATAGTAAATATTACTCTGAGCTCTATATTTGGCTGGACTAAACTAATAGAATAAAATGAAGCTGAGATCATTCGTACATCTTGATAACTTAGGAGCTGGGATTTGAAAATCACAAAGAATAAAGTCCAACTATTTATTTTTCAGATGACTAGGGTCAGGCAAATTTGTCCAGCTGCAGTTGGTCAGCTTATGTTTTCAATTTAATTTCATCCCATTTTTGTTTCAGTTTCTGATTTTTAACTAAAGTTTATATGAACATGTGAGACATTAATATCTCTTTTGATATATTAGATAAAACCAGTAACTACATTTTTAATGCATAAAATTCTAATTTTAGAAGGTATCTTCAAAGTAATCTAGTCAAATCCTATTTTATAAGAGTGAGTATTTGTTTTAAAAATCAATGAAATGAAATAAGAGTATTGATCTTTATTTGTTTTATTGACTTTGTTATATTTCAGGATACAAGACTGCAGTTGCTTGAGTATCAAATTGATTTCAATGCAAGTAATTACTACGAAGACCTCTAAAAACTGTAGTGGCTTCTTATCCCTAGAACACTAAATATGTAGCCCTGTCTCCTTTTTTATCGGTAGAGGGCCCATAACTCTATACTATTTTAGATTTCACACCCCAATATAAAATTTGAAATTATGGAAGAACTCTTTGTAATTAGAAATTTATTTTGTTTCAAGCAGCAATGATAGATCTTCAAGTGAATCATCTGAATTTCTGCTTTATCCTGCTTTTCATTAACCATTGGTTATCAATGGTTATCAATGGCAAGAATTTCATAGGTGTTCTTAACTCTTGTTAAGGGACCCTCTTGACAAAAATTCCTATACCTGATTTATCTTATTAGTTTTAATTATATCTTGTCTCTTCTGATCTTTTCTAGCTACCTCTTCATTCTTTTTCTGTAACTCCTAGCCTTTCCATCACCCTCCTTTCATTACTTCTATAATCAATTTCTGGTTTTTTTCTTCTATCCAGAGTTAGGCAGAATGCAGCTCTTCATTCATTGGTGGCTTATTTTGGATGGCAAGTTTGGAGATGAAATGTATTGAGAGGATCCTTGTAGATATTGGTAACATAATAATGTGTTATACAGGGACATATTCTAGTATATGGTAAACAGAAGATATTTTTTAAAGGCACTTTAAAAAAAAATTTGCAGGGTTTCCTTAAACAGTTTTAAAATCTGTAATTGTTTTAATTATGGATGCATTGATATCCTATGTCCTTTGTTTTGAAATGATGAAGCTGCCTCTGCTTTCTGGAGAGAAAAATGACATTTCCCCGAAAAGTAGAGGAGGTTTGTCTGATGCCACTTAGGGTAAATGTAAATATTGCTCTGTTTTTCCTTGGTTAGTCCGGTATTCTGGATAGCTGTTTTTTTTTTCCTGCTTCTTTGGATATGTTCAGAGATCATGGCAACAAACTGCTGTATGGATTCATTTTTTAAAAGAGACATAAAGGTCTTTTTCTTTACAGTAGAATGTAAAGAAATTTTGCAGTCAAAATTTAGAGTTTCTTCATTCATGTATAATCCCAAAATATATTTTATAAATTGATCGTCATGAGAGGTCATGAATTAGTTAGCAGCAGCATAGCCATAGTTGGCAAAGTCTAAAACCTGAAAAAATGAAAAGAGTGCTTGGATTATATAAAATCTGTGAAAGAACTTAAATTGCATTAAAGTACCTTTAAAGATGTCTGAGATCTTAGAACAGTTTCTCAGGAAAGATGCTTTTGGAAGGAGAAGAGTCAAATGTCAGGTGATTATTTCATCTGGATAATATGTATGCTATGTGGTATATTGAAAAAAAAATAGGTACAGTATTTTTCTTATTTTTTTTCCTAGATTTTGGAATCTGGCTTGAAAATATAGCTGACAGATTTTTTTTGTATTGTAAATTGACATTTGTATCTAACGGAAATAATTGTTACTAATATTTCTTTATGTGTGTGAAACGATGGAATTGCAATGGTTTTCCCTACTTCTGCTCATTATAAAGGTTTTTTTAACACTTTAAAAGAGGATTGAAGTGTATACATTTATTAGAACTTCATAGAGAAAAGAGTATTTTGATTGTTACACCTAAGGAATTCAGTAAGTCACCAGGACAATATTTATGGTTTTTCTTCAGTAATCTATATATGGATAATCACATTATTATCCAAGTGTGGATCAGAATGGCACAGAGAATTACGAAAACCCCAACATTTGCAAATAGCCAAAGAGAGGGGAAAATTAGAATCCAAAGAGAAGAGAAACCCTTCTCCACTAGCTCCATTTGTACAGGTCAGCTGACTGATACTTCAAATAGAAAAATGGAAATAACTGTGTGATAACTGTGGTGTCTGGGAATTTGAATAGACATAATCCATACTGAAAAATTTTGATTCAGTTCCTATTTCTATATTACATTATATTTGTGTTGATTAGATAATGACTTAATTTTAGCACAGGCTCATTTGGCATTCTTTAAAATGATGCCAATTAAGTTAAATGTCATAGGTAAAATTTGATGACAGGGATTTCAGAGAAGTGCCCATTCACGTGACAGCTCCTATTCATTCTGAAAGGGCTTATGGAGGTAATTTTCATTATTTTGGTCATCCCTGAACTTTATTTGCACATTTTTTGCTGCAATTAATTACGAACATTTCATATGCTAGTTTCTTTGATATTGTGTTTGGCTGAATTCCTGATCATTAGTGCTAAAGTTCTGTAAATTAGCAACATACACGTTTGTTTCTACTTCAAACCTTTGAACATGTAATTCTGATTAACATTAAGCTTTTTTAATGATGGAGACACTTTATTAAGAACCATTACATATAATATACTTCTTCCTTTCAACCAATAATTGTGATCAAACATCTCGCATAATGGGGGAAAGTTGGTGTGACTACTTCACTATGACTATTATTAATTTTGCTTTAAAATAACTGAAGTAAATTATCTAAATGGAGCTACAGAAACGATTCAATGAGCAATTGCTGTGATGTAGGTTTAGTGGCTTCGCTGTGGCTCCATTTATTTTAATGCTGATATTCTTTGATTTGGACATTATGCTCTAGAAGTACAGAAGCATATTGCCTTGAAACTGTTTTGGAATGATTAAAAATTGGCAAAATGTCTTGAAGCAGGCTTACCACCCACTTAGCATTCTAAAGAGAAACTGTTATGTGAGGAAATTCAAACTCACAAATTATCCCTTGAGAAAGAAGCTTCTCTAATAAGACTTACAGAATTTTGAGGTGATAGGAATTTGTTTCCTGGTTCATTTGCATGTCAATCTTCTGCTGATTTCTCTCAAACTAACCATATTCTTTTTTAAAAAAAATCCCAAATATTAATAAGATTGTTTTATGTCTATTAAGCAGAATAAATGTAACATATAAAAAGATAAATCACGACTATTTACAATGCTTTTATTTATTTATTAAACTTATAGCCTGCCACAATCTGATTCTCGGTGGGTTTCAGATCATACCGTATAACAACAGTTAAAAAATTCATGACACAGTTGAAACAAACAGTACCATCATAAAACTCTCAACTAAAATAGAGTAAGAATAAATAAAAAACAACAACAATAAAAATTACTGACACAAAAATTAAACACAATAATAAAAGAAGGCATGGTGTTTGGAATCCCTTCTACCTTTCTCCTCCCAGAAGTGTGAGACTACAAGTAATTCCTACCTAAAGATCTAGTTGGTTGGATAAACTAAGATTGGAGCATTGGGTCTCAGAGTAACTCAGCACCAATCCATGGAGGATTTTATAGGTCAACACAAAGACCTAATATTGGCAGCCAATGAAGAACCTGCAGAATGTGTTGTATGCTTCCCATGCCAAAAGCCAGTAAATATATAAGTCACCAAATTCTGGACCAATTGCAATTTCTGAGAAAAGCCCCATGTAAAGCTTTTTGCAGTAGTCCAACAAGACAGAAATGAAGGCATGAATTATTGTAGATGGATCATTCTACCAACAGAGCTTGCAATTAGTGCACCAGTCAAAGCTGGGCAAAGGCTCCTCTATTTGTTTTTCACACAGCAACTTACATAACATAACATCCATGTTTTTTTAATGTAATGTTGTGTTCTGTTAAGGATACACAGTAAAATTTTTGTTTTGGATTATTATGTGAATCTTCTAGTGAGGTTAACTATTAAGTGTTAACAGGAAAAAACGTTTTTGAATGGTCTATCCCTTATTTCTCAGGACTAGAAATAATTGAGGAATTGTGCTCAGTTCCATATTGTTCAGTGAACTGATTATATTTCTTGCTTGAAACACAGTATATTTTTTAAAAATGTTTGAGTTAAAGTTCATAGATCAAAACCACTTTTAGAAGGTGTAACTGACAAACGTATGTTTTACACAGTGCATAAGGTGTGTCTTTTGTGAAAAAATGTATGACACTTAAATGAGAAGTTAAACATTTTAAAATTTAAAAAATTATCCAGCAAGTATGACAATGCCTTTTTTGTCTGATGTTATATGTCCTTGTAACATAAATGTTATGCTAGTCTGATCTGGATTGCACAGCTAATCCATCTTAGAAATTACAGTGGGACATGAGGGAGAAGCTAGGTTTTTTAACGTGTTGGCATAAAGCATAACTCACTAAAAGTCATCATCTGGGTTTGTAAATTCAAGAAAACAATTTTCTAAGTCTGAAAACATAAATATGGGATGCATAATACTTTTTTTGTATACATAGTGACTCTATATATCCCACGATCCATTTGGATTTGATTAGTCTGTGAAGATAAAGAACGTTCTAGCCTGAAATGTGAATTATTTCAACTGTAACAGGAGTAAGAATTTTCTCATTTGCTTTTCTTCTTTCTGCACTAGAAAACAGATTTACTATTAAATGTTTGACATTGCTTTAGAATTTTGTTTGGGGGGCCCAGGTTACTGGGGTCAGAGTACAGACATATTTTGTTGTACTTGATGTAGGTATCCAGCTGTGCTGTTAATGACAAGTCTCTATCTCTCTTTCTGCCACCCTCTGCTATGGCAAGAGGCAAGGCATGCAGATGCTCAGCTAAATTGAAAAGCAAAAAAGTAAAGAACATGTTCTTTAACTTCATGGGAAAATGTTTGAAATACTTGGTGAAACAAATAGCAAATGCATGCTCCAGTAGGTATGGTAATAAAATAGTATGACTTATTCATTTGCTCGATATTTTTCTGCTTTTTTTTTAAAAAAAAACCCTTATTTCAACTATTTTGCACTATTTTGACTAGGGCAATGTCATTTGGGAACCTTCTGGGAGAATATAATCTGAGTTCTGAAGTTTTAGAACGAGGCCTTGAAAAATATATATGCTAAGAACTAAAGAAGTCATACAATTTGATAACAAAACAGATCGATCTCCCACTGGATATACTCAACCCATTAGGCTCATTTATTTGGCCTCAACACAGGTCAAGTATTAGTTTTATGTGTGAGGATTGGAGGAGTGGATTGTCAGCCAGTGATTGTCAGTCAGTGGATTGTCAGTGGGTCAGAAATAGTTGCATACAAAGATAGTATCAGAGAATTTGGACTTCCTGCACTGAGAAGAGAAAAAGAATCAAGATAAATGGATAGGTCCAATTAATGACAGGTGCTGGCTTAGATAAATCTCGCATCATCTCAGCAATTTCTATGTAGTACTTCCACAATATTAAAAATCCCAGAAAATCAATCTTTCTGCTTTCAACTCAGCAGTGTAAGTGAATCAGTGTCATTAATTTCACAATGGTAACCAAGGCAGTGATGTCCACCTACAAAAGCAAAACAAATAGGCCTTAGATTTATTTAAGACTGAAATTATGTCTTCCAACTTAAAAATATATCACTTGGAGTTTGCAGCATGCACATATTCTGCAACCTTATTTGCAACTAAAAGATTGAATGAAACAAAGGAAGTTTCAAGAAGGAATGTGCTCCTAAATATGGATCGCTCTCTTCTTGAGAGAGTAAATATACTATATGTTCAAGAATATATTTAAGACAGATGTCCATAAATAATCACACACTCTGGATAAAGTATAGTGGGTTTGGTTTACTTTTAAGCAGCATATATTAAAGGCTGTGTTTTAAAAAGTATATAAGGAAATTTTTTTATGATAATAAATGTGGGTTTTCTAGGATTTTATTTGTCTGAAACAGAAAAAATAATAAAAAATAAAAATAAGTCCATACTTGTCTGTATTTACTTTAGGTAAAAGTTTCCCCTTTCAGTCATATCTGACTCTAGGGGGCAGTACCCATCTCCGTTTCATAGCTGAAGAGCCAGCATTGTCCACAGATTCTTCCGTGGTCATGTGGCTGGCATGACTAAATGCTGAGTGCAAATAATGAGGTTCTTTCCCACCAAAGGTGTGGTACCTATTTATCTACTTGCATTTTTACATGCTTTCAAACTGCTAGGCAGACAGGAGCTGGAGCAAGTAATGGGAGCTCACCCTGTTACATGGAAGCACTTGGGTCTCAAACTTAGGTTGCAACCTTCCAACTAACAAGCCCAGTGCACATCTAGGCTAAGCATTTAATTTAATTAGGTATTTACTTATCATTTATACTAATACATTGTATTAGTAGGAATAATATATACCTATTTTAAACATTCATGAGAAACCCTCAGTCCAGATTAGTATTCCATGTTACAACCCTTTTCCTCAGATACAGAGATTAATCTAGAGGGTAATAAAATGATCTCACATGGTGACACCACTAAATATTTAATGAATTGAATCAGACCAAGAAAAAAATTGCTGTAGGCTAATGTGAAGCATGATTTAGAATATAAAAAGGCAAGGAATAAGAGGGTTGAAAGACATTCTGATTAAAATTTATGCTGGGAATAAAATGGTCCTGAAACTTGCTTGTCTCTTGCTGTCTGTTTTGGACATACATTCTTTGGTAGACACAGCATTTTCAGAATATGCTTAAAATGTAAATGAAGGCATCAGGAAAACTTATCAAACCATGAATTCTTATTGAAGTATGCAGATCACAAATGTTTGTGCAGAATAAACAAAATAACTCTACCTGATCTGGCAGCTAGTACACCGGCATTTTTGTAGAGTTGTATTGGACACAATATAGGATCAGGAATCTGAGAATGTATTTGGCAGTGGATATCCAACCCCAGCTAAATATTGAATGTAACAAAAAAAAAAAGTATTTTAAAACTGCATAGGAAAATAAAATTGTCTTAGTTCTTCAGTGTGTTTAAATTAAAGCAGTTCTAATATGTGGTTTCAGAGTTGGTCATGCAGTAGTAATTTGCTTTCATTGTTCTTGTAAGGAATTATTTCAGATTGTTGTGCGCAATCTTTACATTTTATCTTAGTATGTCACAAATTCCTGATATATGAGATGAAAAAATATTTTGTACAGAGGAATACTTTGCAATTCTGAACAAAGGAATGCTGAACAAAGGAGCTGTCCTCCAGGAAACTACAAAGATACCTCCCAGATTATCTGAATTTTTTTTGTTAAAAATCAAAAGATTATAGAAACGAATCTTTATTTTCAAAAGAATACATTGTAGTTCAACTTTTTTTTTCTTAAAATCTTTATCTTAGTGCTGTAGGCTGGAACAAATTCCTGCTTTTGGTATATTATTCTGATATTTTAAGAGAAACTAAAAATTAACTTTTTACAGTTAATTATGTTAACATTCTAGTTTTTTCAAACTTCATCTATTTTTTTCTTCAGAAGCTAACTTGGAAAATCATACTTAATAATATTAATTGCAAAATCATCCTCTCCCAGTTTTGTAAAATCATTGCTTTATGTCCATCAATCCAGAAATACTCTGAGATAGTCTAGATTTGCAAACATTGATAAAAATAATTCCCTTAAAATGCCCTTAGCAGCTTAAAGAAAGACCTTATTTTTAGGAGAGAAAAGAGGTTGTCCTCCTATATTAAAATGGCAGTAAAGAACAGAAATAAATAGATATGTTGGCCCCATCATTATTAATCCTATTTCTAGGCATTTGTACTGAACAGACATTGAAAGAAGATGTGATGTTATGGAATTAAGCCTGATGAGGAAAATATAGTAGTGGAACTCACCATTCATTTTTTGCATTAATGTTGAAAGGGAATTTGGTACTTCAAATTTTCCATTGTTGGTTGGATTGTAGAAACTGTTGTGGAGAAAAAAAATCCTGTCCACAGCTATTCATAACTCTAAGTTTCAATTATAGCCAGTTCCATTTTTTTTAAAAAAAATCAAGGAATAGTACACTTAGTTGGCTACATAAAACTTGCATTGATGTAATTGACTTTGACAAAGTCCAAATACATCTACGGATGCCACTAACAGCTACTGTAAATACCTTGGTATTAAAATCATATTCACTAAATGCCAGTCTAGTTAAAATCAGTCAAAACAAAATAGCCCTAAAGCAGCATTTTTCTAAATGAAAATGTTTGCCATGCATGTTCTTCCAACAGCTGTTTTTGTTTTAGTTTTAATTTCAAATACATTCAGCTAAATGCAGAACTTAGCTTCATCAAAGGTCAAAAGAAACCTCCAATTTCCCCCTAAAAGAGATCATTATCATGTTCTGAGTAATTGTATGTTTTATTACTTTCATATTAACATTTCTGGAGTTTCATAGACTGCCAAAAGGGAATCTGACATACATACATACATACAGTCTTTCCATGTTTTCAGTTACTCATTTTTTTAATTATCCAGGTTGCCTTTATTAAGTTTTTATCAGGGAGCTCACTCTCTCTCTCTCTTTTTCAAAATAATTGCTACCAAGATGCCACCTTTGAGAATGTGATGGCTTCCCTTTGTTTCCTGGAATACAAATCCATGGAAAACTGCTATCTTGTAGTCTCCTTATGAGGAGCAACTATCAAGAACCTAATGGATTTCCTGCCCCTTATCTGAAAAGATTATGAAAAGATTATGTGGAACGAGTCTATTTACTGGTTCTTCAGTTGCAGCAGTAATGTCATCTCTCTTCATTGGAGGAGTTGCTAACTCCCCATTCCTCACCAAGAAATCAGCATTGTTCTCATCAGTTCTCACTGTTTCCATCAAACTGTAAAAATATGACTGCCATATAAAAAAATAATCGAAACATGAAATTATAGGAATACACATTTTCATTTGTTTTCATAATAACAGCAAGACAATGACTTTCTTTGAATGTATACAGTGGCTCAGTCTTTAGCTCCAGTTCCATGTAAATTCAATGCATTATTTTGCATAAGGGTTGCACAGCTTAATATTCTGTAAAATTTTAAATGGCAAACCTCTATCAAGTGTATGCTGCAACTTATTGCAATTCATTTTACAGATGAAACCAATAAACTGTTACATTGTCTGTAATCGAGAAATATTAAAAGAATTTGATCTTTGCAGCTTTCAATATGTCTTAATTTCTACCTCCCAAACTGTAGATCAAAATGAGGGTGTTTTTTGGCTCTTGTACAATTTTCTCACAATACTAAAGTTAAATAAATAAATAAATAAGATATCCTGAAATTATAGCAATCCTGTATTGATTTCATCTTAAACACAGGATCTCTCTCTGTGTATGTATATGCATTGGCAGACTTAATAATCTGATTTTGCAGTGTTGTCTTGTTTCCTAATTAAGAAATTGGAACACTACTTTTTCTTAAAATACAATCTACAAGTTTTTCAATTAATTCAATGATTACTGATAGTTTTAATGTACTCTTGTTGCATGGATTTATTCTTAACCTTCAGAATATACAATCTGTAGTAGTTAGATTAAATGTGAAATATAAGCAGAGGAATAGTTTTCATTCCAAAAGAAAAATACTTTTTCCTTAATGTAATGAATTGGAATCAAGCCTGGCACTGCATGAATTAACCTCCAAAATTTCACAGTACAAGTCCAATGAAGAAATGAATTATGGACAGATGAATAATGACAAGATCCTTTAGCTATTTATATTGATACTTAATAGACTTGTCTTTAATTTAACAAAGACCAGGGCAAATAGAGCTTGGAACAAAATGGACATAGTAAATCTAATGATCTCTGAGTGTACAGGCAGTTCTCTCCCTAATTTGTTGCTATTATTTCTTTCCAACCTCTGTCTTGCTTCTCAGCATCTAGCCTAGCTAAATTAATTATAGGACTTCTGTAAAAAATTGAGCAAGCTTAAAACATCTTCTACAAAATGGCAGGATATTTTAGATGAAGAAATTTAGGAAATGGTTTCTTGGATGTAGGCAAATAGTGTGGGAACTATATGGCTTTACAAAATGATTCTGTTTATTTCTTGTAATGATGTGTGAGAATGACCTTGAGAGATATGGCAAAGAAATGCTGCCAAAGGGATAGTCAGATAATGGTAACTTAGTCCACAGGGGAATGTGGGTGAGGCAAGAGGCTCAGAAGAGACTCTCCCTAGATTCTTGGGCTATAAAGGGCATGAGAGGGAAATATATTTTTTTCGAACTTGCAAGATTCTGTTAATATAACCTTACAATAAAGTAGAATTGACTTATCAGATTGTGTTTCCTGCCTGATCTACCTCACAAGCCTGGCACCTATTTAAGCTATATTTTAGTTTTACTTTTTTATGGAAAATATTCTAATGCTCTTGAAGACAAATCAAAGTGGATTTTTAGTGCTATATGTAAATAAATGTATTCTGCATTCAACTGGCATTTTTAAAAACAATGGTTCTTTCAGATTAAGGAGCCTGTTAAAAGAACTTCTGTTTGGTTATATATAGCATACACTCCCATAGCCAATGGAACAAAAATCAGAAGTTGACAACCATAAGATAAGCCAGTCTGTGATTAAACCTCATGCAGATAAAGGAAAAAAATGCGAACTGCAAGATAATTT
>JANHZU010001630.1:184132-200056 GCA_032468055.1 Acrochordus granulatus
AGCAAGGACACAAACATCACAATTAGAAGTAAACCTAATCCAAAACTCAATCAGAAAAGTTGTTTTTCATGCTTCATTTAGAAATAAATTTAAATGATTATAATGCTTTCTCAAATAAAATGTGCTTAGAATTCGAGAATAAGTATTTCTCATATTATTTTTGTTCAAATATAATAAGCATAAGCTGATCATACTGTATCAAATATATGATGCAGATTTTGCCTGGCTTTGCTATTACAACATTTCATGAGATGACTATGGTTATTAATCATAACACACATACAAACACATCTATCACACCAATGATTCTCAATTTCAGTTCTCAGCATTTTGGCTGGGGAATTCTGATAATTGAAGTCCACACATCTTAAAGTTGCTGAGGTTGAGAAATACTGTATCACACTATTCCATTCTGAATAAGTAACATAATACAGAGTGCAGAAAAGGAATAAGAATTAGCCATATAAATTAAAGGCATGAAATAAGAAAAAGGAAGCATATCTAAACCTTTATTCACTTTACGTTTTCATACATTTCTGTCCTTAAAACCACCCTTGTTTCCATCACATCAGTACACCATTTCATGCACTGATTCTTTTCTTTAAACTTCTCAGATCTCTCTCAAGATCTCATCAGTTCCATCCAGCTATAAGTCTAACTGCCTCCCTTTATCAACCTATTCACAAATTATGCATATATACAGTACTGTGCAAAAAAACCACCCGCTTTGTTTTAGAAAAGTTTTAATGACCATCCATAAGTATTTTTCAGTCTCTGTGTTAAGATTCAAACAGAAAATACAGGAAAGATGTACAAACACAATTTTCAGAACAAAATGGCTTTTTCAGGCAAAAGTCAGTATTAAATAGTCAATACTAAATACTTGCCACTTTAGCCTATGGAAGTTTTTTTTTTTTTGGCTTTTTCCTGTTTTTGAATACTGTATACAAATTTCCTTTATTGCTAAAACAACAAATCTAATGGTGGCCGAAGACTTTTGCACAGTATGTAGTAATTAGGTTTGCCAGAATGCTGTGTAGCAGTTTTTACTGTAATATGTAGCCAGTCTGAATAGTGCATTTTTTAGTGTTTCAAATACAGATACAGTTATTCTATTGTCTTTACTGAAAATGTTTTGGATTTTATTTTTGATTGTTTTATCTGTGCAACTCAAATTATGCAAGGATTAAATAAGGAACATTCAATAGCTGGTCAGATTTAGCTGTGTGAAAATATAAGTAATAACAAACCAAGCTTTGTCATTGATCTTCTGAAACTAACTCAACCAATGTTTTCATGTTGTACAGTTGATTTTATTGCCTGTGTCAGAGGCAAAATTAGGTTCTTCTGCTGATCTAACTGTAGGCCATAGATAGAGATGTATATTTTGATTAGCACATAAAATGTTTGTTCAAATAATGCATGCAAAACAGATAAAAGATGAACATATTAAGATGCATATCAAATTTTTAAACTTTTTATCTTTGATTGATAAATTATATTTATGATTAGATCAATGTGAAAACTTAAACTGGAAAATTTAAATGTGTAGCTGGTATTTTGCTCCCAGATTAAAATAGCTAGGAAGATTTAATTTATATTTTGACTGGTTTTATTGTTCTTCTCTTTTAACTGGAGGTTATTAACAAAATAACCTTTCATATAGAGGCTGCTACTTTATCAACATACTTCAGATGTCCTCTGTTTCCTGTTCTAACCTTCACCTCAAGAGATTCCATCTTTTTGATTATTTTTTACCAGACAACAGCAACATATCAGATTTTAAGTCAGCAACACTGGCTCATAATATTTCTAAAACTGCCAAAATTCTTGAAATAGAGCATTGTCATAAAGAAATGGTTGTTACAGTAAATTTTTATGATGCAAGTATAATCTTGATGCAAGTGTAATCTCTAGTAAAAATGAATTTTTAAATAATATTTATTTTTATTATAATAATTTAAGAAAATACAAAGAAATCAAACAGTCTTCTTGGATAAATGAGATGATTTAAATAGAATGACCTAATTGTTCCAAATATTTAATTGATGGTAAGAATGAAATTAGTCAGATATTCCTTATACTGCTCTGTACTGATCAGATAATTACCTTTAGTAAACCTCAAACTGAACAATAAGCATGGACTTAGTACTATAACATTTCCATTAGCTATCAAGAGTGAAGCACAGAACTGTAGCCTCTGAAAGTCCCACTGTATGGTAGAAAGAATCCAAAAGGAGATTGTTTGCCCTTTAGAAATCTGGTTCTTGTGGTTTGTGCAGCTGAAATGTATTCCCATTTGTATTCCCATTTGGATCTTCTCATTTTGAAGAAACTTGAGAAACTGAAGTCATAAACTTAAAGTTTTAATTGTTTTCTCAGATAATCTGGAAAAAATCTCTCTATTATGATATAATATTGTCTTTACAATACTGGATTATAATTATTCTAAAATTATATTGGGAATTTTGATATAAAAAATTCCTCCCCCTGAAGTTAGAGAATCAAATCTTTTTATGGATTGCATTGGACAAAAAATATTATAACAGTAGGCCTTCCTTCCTATATTTTTGTTAATAGCAAGATAACAAAGAAAATAATACATGTTGCAAGTGTTGTTCCAGAGGATAGAAGTCATCTAGCTCTCAATATTTTCAACATGGGACCTGAAGCATGCCCATCCTGTCAGATGTTACTGGAGAGGCAGACTGAATGGGACAAGGCAGTCCTCAAATAGCCAGCTCCTATGTCATGAATTCATACATGTTACCAAAACTTGAGATTATGTAGGTAGTCTTGAGGACCTGGATATATCCCTCACTCTGTGTGGGTGTCTATATGTTGAAACAGGTGTGAAACATATGTTTTAATTAAATGTATAAAATGTAGTGTGTGTTCACTTCTAATTACTTATTTTTGTGGCATTGTTTTCCAGACTAACATCACATTATTTTCAGGTTGTTCTAAATTATCATTTCATAAAATTCTGTGAATAAGCTTGATTATCTTAAATGTTATATGTCTCTTGGAGGATTCCAAGAAGAATTCTCCGGGAGAAACATGGCGTTTAGACTACATTTTACTTGAAAACAGCTATTCAAAACTAAAACTTGATTTGGAACATTGAAGTGGCAATTTTTAAAGGAAAGGGAGATTATGTTAGGTATTGCTTGATGGCAGATATCCCTGGTTAATTGGTTTAACCACACAAATAGCAGGATTTGCTATCTTCATACATTGAATGAGATGATTTGAACAGAGCTGTATAAATGCATTCACCTGCATCAGTTCATCAACCTGTAGGCTTGTGAACCCTGCCATATCTAGCAGCCTTTTCACAATGATTGTAATTTTTGTGATGAGGGCAGAATCATAGCATATTGCAGTATTTTAATTAATTCAAAATTAAATTCACAAATCAAATGTAGTTATTAACATAGCATATATCATTTGCTACTTAACTTTAGCTACAGTCACCTCATTTCCAGAAAGTAACCTGGCTGGGTTTTGAAGGAATCATAGTTCAATCCAACTACAAGGTACAAGATTGGTAGAGGCTAAACTAAAGGTTCAAATTCTTTTTTTTTTTTTTTTGTGCTTTACAATCTGCTTCTGATTCATTAATATGTAACTCTTTAAGGGGTCTTACATATTAGCCATCTCCCTTCTGAAATCAGGTCGAGGGATCATATTCCTGATCAGAAATAGTATGTCAGCCTGAGATGTACTATAAGGGTTCCTTTTCTAATCTCTAATCTTTCTAAGACTAAAAATCTATCACAGCAGCCTTCACTTCCTTGGAACAGCAAGCTGGAAAGGAAGCAGAAGGATTTGAAATATGTAGTTACTAAGAACATTAATACCTTTCACCAGTAAAGTATGGCTCCTCTCGAATGAGCTGTCTAGGACAAATAAGAAATTTGATATTGTCAGGAAAAATAAATGGAATAGAAGCAAAGATATCTCTTGGAGGCAGAACAGTTAATGGCCACCCAGGATATTAATCTTCATACTTCAAGGCATAAATGGATCAACAAGTAGAGTAGTTGCTCCCATGGGAAGGTATGATTGGTTAGGACAGCCTTGTAATCAGCTATGTGTTCTCTCTGTTTGAAAAAATAGTAGCCACCTTTGCGTGAGTAGCAAGTGGGTAGGTGATTGCAGTGGCAGAGCATCACAAGGGTACTATACTATAAAAAGCAAATACCAAGAAAAGGGTATTTGCAAGACAGCCTGAGTCCATCACTGTGTTATTTCTCTAGCTCTAAATTAGCCCTTTAGATGAAAAAGAAAGAAGAAGATTTAAATGTTCTTGTTTATTATGAACTGAATTTGATAAGAATGTGGTGTGCTGCAAGCAGGAATAATAAAAACAATTTTGTGACATGCAGTATCATTTGTAAAATGTCATATTGTAAGAAGTACATATAAGAACTTTCTTTTTCATATAGCCTTTCTGTCTATGGCATTGGTTGTTTATGTTTGCTCCTTTCAAAGTTCAACCCTAGATATACAAACTGATCCATTTTAAAGATGAGATGCATTCTTGCAGTGCATTTACTATTCCTATAATCTTTATACCAACATGGTTGTTCAAAGTTTTCTGGAAGCTAATAGTCATACATCTTGGAAATGCTCAGCCTGGAGAAGTCTGACATATCTTCAAAAAAACTATAAACTTCTCCTAGGCAAAGACTCTGATTGCTCTTAACTACCCAGCATTCTTGACTTTATATATATCAACTAAGTAATTTTGGATATTTATGAATATTTTATCATAGTATCACAGAATGCATACTACAGTTATTACTTCCCGTAGACAAATGTACCTCCACATTATAATAGTAACAGTCATTTACTAAGAACAAGATTAGCAAATTACACTCTTGGGAAATGGGCACTAAAAACTATTGTCCAGGGAAAGTAGTTAGAGTAGATGGTATGAGGAGCAATTCTTATTTCCTAATGGCAATCCCTTATTTATTCAACTATTGTATTCCTATAATCAATGACCAAAGGAAGTATCATGGGAATGTCATCAGCAAGTAGGATTTAAAGCCTAAAAGTGGTGGTAATGTGAAATGATACTATGAAACAAAACTGGAAATCTTGTCAAAATTACTTCTCCAATTAAGGTTAATAAAGTTATGAATATTGAAAATAATTGAACAGTGACATATAAGCAAAGGCAAATTAAACCAGAAAAGTCCAGAATGAATCACTTTCAAGAGTTAATCTAAATCATTTTGAGATATAGGGACTTTGTACTTGTTTTATGGAATATAGTCTAGTATGAGGTGACAAATTATAGAAGAGGATATGATAAATTTATGTAATACTCTGCAATTTATATTACAAAAGTTATAAAAATAGTATTATATTAGAAAAATGTTATAGTGAAAAATAAATATATCTCTATTTGTTCTTTATAATATTTTGATATTTGCTGGGCTATGAAGAAATTTTTGATATAGAACCTTTGGAAACTTATTATAAAATATCCTGTGGACCACAGTGCACATCTTCTTATTGTATATCTTTGTTCACAAGAGTTCAGGATGGATTTAGCTGCTGGGAAATAACAGCAGTCCTACATCCGCAAAATGTACAAATAGTTTCCAGATATCCAAATAAGTCCTTGCTTCTGAAAGGAGGTTCCTGGGTTATTATTTTGTGCAACACAGTTGAATCTTACTGATATGTCATCTTTTATTTTATCCACTAAAGCCACAGCTTTGAAACAAGGGCCAAATCATTTGCAGGCTCAGATTGAGGGGAGCTTATTTTAAAACACTTTAATATTCTGTTTGTGTAAAATCTGACAGCCTTACGTAAATAGCCGTTTAATGGCACCAGCCACTGTCTAAATCCACCTAAAAGCATAGTACCAGATTTTAGTTAGATCGCGAAACGTGACTGCAATTTGTATCTTTTTAGGTCCTAAAAAAGCATCTTTTAATTTTTTTTAACACCAGCAAACATCTCACTTCAAGTCTTCCTTGTTTTGAGAAGCATATGTAGCATGCTGTTGATAAAATATTTGATGTGAAATTATAGCATGATTTCCATATGCTTGCTAGGTGTCCTGTTCCATAAAATATTATTGTCACTGGGTGAATTTGTCATTTCAGTAGCTTGCCATTTAAATTATTTGCTTTATAGTACATTAACTTCTTTGGCAATGCATGGTGGTAGAGTGGTACAGTTTGGCATACTTTGACATAACAACAGATAATATAAATGCATCCAGGCTACTCTTTCTATGCAATACTCTTTACTGAAATATGTGTGGTAAAAAGAGACAAGTATCACCAATATTTTTAGTTGCGCAATTATTCTGGATTGCACAAATGTAGGAGTAACAATGATAAACAACAATATGTTAGTTAACCTTTGCATAAAGATAATTGGAACTGCTGCAAAAAATACATTTTATTTTTAGGCAGCTATAGAACTCATTGTTTTGAATGCCATTTATAAACAGATTATTTTTAAACCCCTGCTATGATATAATATTTAAAAAATACATTGAAAAAATTCTGTTTTATCGTCTATAGCAGGCTGAACAATAAGTAGTCTGCAGGCTGCCTGAGTCCAGCACACAGCCTTGGGAAGCCTGCTAGCATTTTTAAAAAATTCAATAAAGTCACTGCTGCCAAACATCGCCAACACCAGGAACAATTCACTGTTGCTACTGCTGCCACTGCCCTGAAAGGAATGGTGTGGAGCACCTCCAGTGCTTTTTGGCCTCACCAATGCCACCACCTCCATCACTTTTGCTACTCCTCTCCCATCAAACAGTTGCTAGCACCAGGTTAAATTATTGCAGGCTGCACTAGCACCAATGTGCAGCCTGAAATAATTTTTAATTTCTTGGTATGGACCTTCACTTTCTACAGGTTGTTCAGGTCAAGTTTACAGTGTAATTTTCTTTAACAAATGTCATGACTGACTAGGAGAATAAGTTGTCTTACTAGTTATTCTCACATAACTAGTTGCTTAATGTGAGATGGGCAGTGTACAAATGTAATAAATAAAATAATCTAACAAGCAAAATCTGCATCTCATTTTGTATACACAAATCAATACAACAGAGTGCATCTCAACTCTTTCTTTGGCTATGTCATCTCTTACAAAGCAAGACTTTTATTCCATAGGGTACACTCAGCAGATTTCTTATAAATTAATAGTTTCCCCCAATCAGACATTCCCCTGATTAAACTTCCTGGTTAAAAAGCTGCTTTATAATTCCATTCTTTCTCAAGTGAAAATTTCAAACTACTTATCATCTTCTTTCTTTATTAGGCTTCTATTCTATTTCAGAACCATAGTATTCTGTAAATTGTCTATAAATATTCTCATTATGCAGGGCATGATAAATAGTAAAAATTGAAAAAAAATTGCAAAGTTTCTTAAAAAAGGCAATTGGACTTTAATTACATGATGTTATTGGAGATATTTCACCTTCTATCCAGAAGGCTTTTTCAATCTATCCGAAAATGAAAAGAATAACCAGGAAATATGTACATCTCTAAAAAAGCGGGTAGGGGAAGATGAGAAAACACAAAGCAAGGTTACAGACAGCCAGCTTAACAAGGTGATAAGTTCCTAACAAAAGGGGAGGGTTTGGGGGGAAAGGATACAGGAAACAACAGAGATTTTCACATAGCAAAATAAGTAGAGTAATGTTGAGCAATAAAGCTTGATTTAGCACATCAACATTTTAGAGCCTCCTGCATAAGTTCTTTTTTGGCAAATGATTAAACGCTGTTTCATAAATTGAAGGTAGTTGGAATCTGGTTCTTCCACTATGATTTATTGAAGAATTTAAAATCTTAATATACATCAATTCTTTTATTCCTCTTGAAAGCCAGTTAGTTGCTTTTCAATTATTTGGAATCTGCAATCTTGAAAAGTATGCCCATGCTTTTTAAGGTGTAAATATACTGTAGATGACTCAGATGTTTTATGTTGTTGAAATCTTCTAAAAAGTGGTTGTTTGGTCTCTCCAATATAAAATTCAGAACAAGAATCATTGCATTGAATGGAATAGATGACATCTGTCTGTGTTTGGAAACTTTGTCCTTAGGATGAACCAATCAGTGTTTAAGCATGTTCATGGATCTGAATTGCACACATATGTTGTGTTTATTGAAAGTTTTCCTGAGTTTCTCTGATATTCTAGCAACATTTGGAATGGGCACATTACTATGTTTGATAGAATCTTGTCTTGCAGAGGAAGTGGGAATGTCTCTTTTTGATGATATGAAAATAACTTGCAAAACAAAAAAACTCCCTTTAGTAACATCAGTTATTACAGCCTCCTTTTCACTAAATAATTCATGGTCAACATTTCTAACATGTGTTCTTCACTCCTGCATGGTTAATTTTAGTAATTTCCACAAAGATTAGCCACCTGGTCTTATCTGCCTATTAAAATAATACTAAAAGACTTAAAGAAGTTATGCCCAAACTGGAGGAATACTTAGAGTACTGCTATTTGGCACAAATCAAAGCACAGTTCAGATTAAGCATAAGAAATGGGGCATGGTGGCCTTGTGGTTAAGACACAGGACTTGTTGGTCGGAAGATCAGCAGCCTGAGTTCAAGACCCAAGTGCCACTGCATAACGGAGTGAGTTCCGATTATTTGCCCCAGCTCCTGCCAACCTACAGTACAAAAGCATACAAAATGTAAGTAGATAAATAGGTTCCACCTAAATTGATGGAAAGGTAACTGCATTCTGTGCGCCTCAGTATATAGTCATGCTGGCCACATGACCATGGAGGCATCTTTGGACAACACTGGCTCTTCAGCTATGAAATGGAGATGAGCTCTACCCCCTAGAGTCAGACATGACTGAAAGGAAAAACCTTTAGGAAGTAAAGGCAGACAGGGCGCTGTTAAACAAATTTATATGGTTGACCATCTCACTGAATGTGACTTTGCGTGACATACTGCCAATAATTAAAACAATGTCACAACTGTTAAAAACACTTTTAAAAAATAAATAAAAGCAAGACTGTGGGAGAAGAAAACCCATCTCAGGACAGTACATAATACAACCATTGTGAAAGCTACCTACAAATTTGCAGAAAGTCCATGCTGATCTCAGAGCACTAATGCATTGAATTCAGTGGTGTGACCAGTGATGGCTATGCCCAAGTATGCCCATGTAACACCTCTGCTCCATGAACTGCAACACCAGCTTTTATGATATAGATTTTTAGTTGACACCATTTATAGTTAATGATAATTTGTAGCCTTTTTTCAGAAAAATCTATTATCATTATTATCATTTATGTGTCTATTAGCATTTGCAATAATGAAGAAGTACTCCAGACAAAATTCTGTGCCTTTAAAAGAAGAAGAGTTTTCCATTTAGATATCATATTGCACCTATTGGCTCAGATATGAATTTATTTAATTTCCTCAGAGAAAACACGCTAGCAATTTTGTTACAACATTACTGCTTCCTAACAAGAGTCCATTTTGGGGTTTCAGTTTCTAGGAATCTTTGGTTTGATCTGATTTAGCAATATTGATAGATTTGCAGTGAGGAAGTTAAATTGTTAAAACACACACAAGCATTCAAAAAATTTTCAGAACTCATTGCATTTGCAATCAACCATCCTTTAAAGTCAGCCTTCTCTCTTTGCTCCCTACTTCCTTCCCAAGTTAGTCCAACTTAGCAAATGGAAAGAATGTATGCTAGTTGGCAGTTGGATCCTTTGTTAAAGCATACTTTCCTGGCCTCACCTCAAAAGAAAACAGTATTCCTGATCTTGTTAATAATTTTGTTTTGGGGTTTGTACTTTCTGCAGTTACTGGAATTAAGCAAAACTAGAAGTCCAGTGTTCTGTGCCAGGAAATGATGCTCCAGAACATGTTAAGATTAACACTTTCTGAATATTTTCTTCAGCTTTGTTTTTGAAAAAAAATTATTCAGTTTTATGGAAAAGAATTTGGTTTCTGTTTTCTTTTCTAAAGGAGAACAAATATGCTGCAATGCTTAATATATACGGTAACAAGATAAAGTATTCCCCTGCCAGTCGTGTCTGACTTTAACGGGTGGTACTCATATCTGTTTCATAGCCTATACAGTGAAATGCATGACTATACATTGAAGCACATGGAACGCTATTACCTTCTCACCAAAGGTGGTACATATTTATCGACTTGCATTTTTACATTTTCGAACTGCTCGGTTGGCAGGAGTTGGAGCAAGTAATGGGAGCTCATCCCATTTTGCAGCACCAGAGTCTTGAGCTCCAACTGCCAATCTTCCTGCCAACAAGCTCAGTGCTTAATACTCGGCCACTGCATTGTATGTGTGTGTGTGTGTTATATATATAATATACATGTATTACACATACACACACGTAATATACACATATATAATGCAGATACATATGTATATAAATATACATAAAGATACAGACACACATATATGATATATATACATACATGGGGTACTAAAATTATAGAGATGGAATTTAACTATTTAACCAGAGTTCAACTCCATGCTCATTCCTGTAATCCAGAAAGCTTTGCATAGACTGTCTGAATGTAGTTACAGATGCAGTAGAGAGAGTTAGAAGTTTTCATCAGTGAAATTGATACCATATACCCTTATAAATTTACTCCAATTAAAAAATAGCCCAAATATGTTTCACCCACCCTGAGCTTCAAAGGATACCAAAAAACTGCTAGTAGCTATAGGTGATTTTCCCAGACAATATTTTCTGAATTCTTCTTCTTTGAAGATATTATGAGTAAACTCCTTTTATAGGCCCTTTTTAATTGGATCAGGAAAACGTCCACATAACCCACATCCTGCTTCCCACAATTATCAATCTTATGCTTTTTGAGGAAACCCACAAATTGCAAAAGTCCTCCCCAACTGATGTTCCCAAGCATCTGTAGAACATAGAGTTCTCAAATAATTACACAAATAATAAATCATATGGTGAATTAACCCAGTAAAATTGCCAGAGTTCTTGAAGGTTCTCAGAAGGTTTCCCATCCTTTTTTTCAGAATATATTGAAACTCATTCAGGCTGTCTTGAAATGTGGTGTCTTGCTTCTTCTATATCTCTTTTGTTTTTTTGTTTTTTATTTCTTTAATCGTGCAGTCATGTCCAACTCTTCATGACCCCATGGACTGCAGCACGCTAGGCCTCCCTGTGCTGCACTGCCTCCAAGAGTCTGCTCAAGCCCACGCCCATGACACTGACTATACTATCTAACCATCAAATTACTACAAGCTCATCCTTTGCCATCTCCTTCTCCTTTTGCCTTCAATCTTTCCCAGCATTTCCCAGTCTTTTCTAATGAGTCCTCTCTTCACATTATGTGGCCAAAATACTTGAGCTTCAACTTCAATATCTGTCCCTCCAATGAGGAATCAGGATTGATGTCCTGTAGGATTGACTGGTTTGATCTACTTGCCATCCAAGGGACCCTAAAAAGACTTCTCTATCACCATAATTTGAAGGCATCAGTTCTTTGAAGCTCAGCCTTCCTTATGGTCCAACTCTCACAGCCATACGTTACTACTGGAAAACTATAGTTTTGACTCTATGGACTTTTGTTGGCAACGTGATGTCTCTGCTGTCTAGGTTTTCCATAGCTTTTCTCCCAAGGAGCAAACATATTTTAATTTCATGGCTGCAATCACCATCTGCAGTGGATGGAACTCAAGAAGGTGAAATCTAACACTGCTTCCATTTCTTCCCCTTCTATTTGCCAGGAAGTGATGGGACCGGTTGCCATGATCTTAGTTTTTTTGAGTTTGTTGAGTTTCAAACAGCTTTTGCACTCTTCTCTTTTGCCCTCATCAAGAGATGCCCAATTAATGCCCTCATCAAGAGGCTCTTTAGTTTAGGTATTGTCTGCATATCTGGGATTGTTGATAATTCTCCCAGCAATCTTAATTCCAGCCGGTGATTCATCAAGCCTGACATTTCACATGATGTACTCTGTATATAAGTTAAATAAGCAGGGTGACAGTATATAGCTTTAACATACTCCTTTCCCAATTTGTTCCATGACCGGTTCTAACTGTTGCTTCTTGACTAGCTTAGAGGTTTCTCAGGAGACGGGTAAAGTGGTCTGGGACTCCCATCTTTTTTAGAATTTGCCACAGTTTGTTGTGACCCAGACAATCAACAGCTTTAATTGAATGAAGCAGAAGTAGATGTTTTTCTGGAATTCCTTTGTTATTTCCATGATACAGTGAATGTTGGCAATTTGATCTCTAGTTCCTCTGCTTCTTCGAAACCCAGCTTGTACATCTGGTAGATCTCGGTTCACATGCTGCTGAAGCCGAGCTTGTAGTATTTTGAGCGTAATCTTGCTAGCATGTGAAATGAGTGCAATTGTATGGTTGTTTGAACATTCTTTGGCACTGCCCTTCTTTGGGATTGGAATGTAAACTGACATTTTCCAATCCTGTGGTCATTGTTGAGTTTTCCAAATTTGCTGGCATATTGAGTGCAGCACTTTCACAGCATCATCTTTTAGGATTTTAAATAATTCAGCTGGAATATCATCACCTCTGCTAGCCTTGTTGTTCGCAATGTTTCCTAAGGCCCACTTGACTCTAGGATGTCTGGCTCTAGGTCAGTGACCACTCCATCATGGTAATCGGGGACATTTAGATCTTTCTTGTATATAGGATTTCTCTTTATTCTAGCCATCTCTTCTTAATCTCTTCTGCTTCTGTTAGGGCCCGACGATTTTGTCCTTTATCATGCTCATATTTGCACAAAATGTTTGCTTGATATCTCCAATTTTCTTGAAGAGATCTCTAGTCTTTCCCATTCTATTGTTTTTCTTCTATTTCTTTGCATTGTTCATTTAAGAAGGCCTTCTTATCTCTCCTTGCCAGTGTCTGGAAATCTGCATTAGTTGAATTTCTCTTTCTCTGGGATGGTTTTCATAACTACCTCTTGTACAACGTTACTCACTTCTGTCCATAGTTCTTCAGGTATTCTGTCTACCAGTCTTAATCACTTAAATCTATTTTTCACCTCCACTGTATATTAATAAGGGATATCACTGAGGTCATACCTGAATGACATAGTGGTTTTCCCAAAAAAAGAATGTTTTGACATTCTTCAATTTCAGCCTAATTTTGCAATAAGAAGCTCATGATCTGAGCCACAGTCAACTCCATGTCTTGTTTTGACTGACTGTATAGAACTTCTCCATCTTTGGCTGCAAAGAATATAATCAATCTGATTTTCGTATTGACTATCTGGTGATGTCCATGAGTAGAGGCGCCTCTTGGGTTGTTGGAAAAGTGTATTTGTTATGATCAGCTTCTTCTCTTAACCAAATTAGGTTACCCTTTGCCCTGCTTCATTTGTACTCCAAGGCCAAACTTATAAGTTGACTTCCTACTTTAGCATTCTAATCCCCTATGATGAAAAGGACATCTTTTTTTGATATGAGTTCTAGAAGTTGTTGTAGGTCTTCATAGAACTGGTCAATTTCAGCCTCTTTGGCATCAGTGGCTGGGACATAAATTTGGATTACTGTGATGTTGAATGGTTTACCTTGGATTCGAACTAAGATCATTCTGTCATTTTGGAGATTGTATCCAGTGCTGCTTTTCCCACTCTTTTATTGACTGGAGGGCTACTCCATTCTTCTAAGGGATTCTTATCCACAGAAGTAGATATAGTGATCATCTGAATTAAATTCACCCATATCTGTTCATTTTAGTTCAGTGATTCACAAGATGTCTTTGTTCAATCTTGCCGTCTCATGTCTGATCACGTCCAGCTTACCGATTCAAAGATCTTACATTCCAGGTTCCTATGCAATATTGTTCTTTACAGCACTAGACTTCCTTTTCACCTCCAGTCACATCCACAACTGAGCTTCCTTTTGGCTTTGGCTCTGCCACTTCACTCTTTCTGGAACTACTTGTAATTCCTTCTGATGTGAGAGACTCATCTTCTGGCCTCCTATCTTTTAGCCTTCTGTTACTGTCCATGGGGTTTTCTTGGCAAGGAAATTGGAGTGGATTGCCATTTCTTTCTCCTATGGAGTCCTGTAGCCCATTTTTCACTAGATGTCCAGGAACTCCATCTAGTGTGGTTTTTGTTAACCTGGATGACGACCAAGCCAGTATGGATTTCTGTAAATTACATCTCATATTTTTATGGGAAGGAGACACTCTTTGTCTGGCTTCTCTGATGAGATCTGTCCAGTATGGTTGAATTTCTGGCAAAGCCCTCATCATCTTTGGAGCACACAAGCCCCCAACCACAGCAAGGTGGTGCCTCATTGGGGAATCAAAATCTCTTAATTTTTTATAAAACCAATTGTCACTTCTTTCCTGGTACAATAGCTTATTTTACCTTAAGTGGAGGATTTTTTTTAAACCAGAAGTTGCATAATTAAATACTGGTGAATGAAGAAGAACATGTTGTAGGTTTATTGATGATTTATGAATGATATATAATGGACAGCAGGAGGAGCATACTTAAATTATATTGCTATTTGAAATAGAAAATGACACTCATTTCAAATGCTGCCATTTTTGATTCCCATAAATCAAAAGCCTGGAGGTCTTTGTCACTCAATTTCAAAAATGGGCTGTAAAGGAGCATTCATTATTGTGTAAAAAGTAAACCTACCCTGCATTTTTTTTTACCAATTAAAGCCACTGCACCCTGGTTGTATCTTAGCTAAATATATATTGTTTTCACATGTTTATCTTTCACTTAACTCAAATTAGTTAACTATGGTTAGTTTGCTTTCTGCGTGTGTAAGTTTTCAAGCTCAAACTCCTCTTTTAAAATCTGGACTAAAATATTGATCCTCTGTGGAATATTTCTCTTTTGGAGGCTGACTTGTATTCTGTACAAGCATCATCTGGTTGTAATTTTACAACCATTTAAAAATTTACATCAGCACAGTTATTCCCTTATGTTTTAAATGGAGTGACTGAGTAGAAGAATTGAGAAGAGATGCCCAATTCATAGCTCAGTTTCTTGACTGCGTCAGCTCTTTAGGGAATGGAAATAATCAGGGTAACCTCTTAGTTGGTTTGTTAGTACTGCCCTCAGAATGCTACAAATAGTAAAAGCACACTCATTCAGAAACATGGAGAGGGAGGAGAAATTACATTTTTACTATTGATATGATAATATAGGCAATTAGATCACTAGTTAGTGAACTGTGCATTCTGATAAGATATAATTTGGAATTTAATATTAGCAAGGGCTTCTTCTGCTTCTCAACACATGTCCTGTTTGAAAAATCTTTTTTTGGACCATGGAGAGAACTTATGGCACAGCAACACTTGTTGAATTATTGTTCTTGGTGCGGCATAACTGTATCAATAAGATAGTAAAACACTTGGACTCATGATTACTAGCCATAACAAATATTGCAATCTTATTTGTATTTATTCAGAAGTCAGCCAACTTGTTCTCAAATAAATGCATACAGAACTATAAACTCTGTATGATTATGATTCAATAGTAATGATTAGTATGATTAAATAATGAAAATTGACCACCTATCTAAGTAACACCTCAGAAGCACCGTAACAAAGGTGAACTGAGCAACATTTCAGCATTTCAATATTAAATATTAGCTCCAGTGACATGGAGTCCTCTGCTTCTCTTCCCAACATATTGTTGTTTGGAAGTCTAACACTTCATCATTATTTGGAACAATACATTTTACTTCTTTGCAAAGCTACAATTCTTTGTAATTCAGTTTCACAGATACTTTACCTATGTTTTATGGTTTTAACACATTTTTCTCATTCCTATACTTGTATTCTACTTGTGAAAAAGGATCTTGGATCCACAATTTTTGAATTAAAAGATGCTTGCTCCTTGGGAGGAAAGCTATGGCAAACCTAAACAGTGTAGTCAGAAGCAGAGACATCCCCTTGCT